>NIPQ01089900.1:0-10846 GCA_002806875.1 Lepidotrigona ventralis hoosana
GTGACAGTACCGCACAAGGACTACATTTCGTACGTGGTTAGGATTGCAAATGCGTTACCCAGGCCACTTTGCGCTTTGCGTCACTCTGGATTGATAAACGTTTCGCTGGAAAACTGGAAGGACCTTGTGTCCAAAAGAGGCGAACACGAACACGAACACGAACACGAACGCGTTTCTCCAACTTATTTACCATTTTCGGAACATTTCCGTTCCACCAGTGACGAAAAAAAGAAAACGTCAGATATGAGAAGCGCTGAATCACGAGCAATCATTAAACGCAAATACACTCGCATCCTGATCTATTCGCATCTTACGTGTCTAGGCTGTCATGTCAGCTAAGCTACCGTGTTCTTCGTCACCGCGATCGTTTGGCACGTAGCGCTACTTTCATCACCGCCGTTAATAAACTCGTTCCGTGTGTGTTGACTCGAGAATCGTTCTCCTTGCTATTTGACACATTAACCACCGGCGTAATATATGATCTTATTAATTCCGCGAGATTAGCTCGCATGGAAATTCCACGTCAAATTGTTGATCATTCACATTGTTGCAAACAGGTTGCGACAGTAGTCCTCACCGATCCCTACCCTGGTCTGCTCGGCTAATTTCCATTTTGTTCTTTTCCTCCGCAGATGTACTAAGAAGACAAATTATGGTGGCAGAAATTGTCGCCCGTCAGAGTGGATCGCCTATCAATGGTGAGACCGCGTGTTTGAACAGCAACATGCCGGCCACCCACACAATGGCGCACGCCGGTCACGGTGCTCACGGTGGCCACGATGCCCACGGACCGTTGCCACCACTGACGCATCCGGCGCACCACGGTGCCCCGCTGACTTTGCAGCAGCAACAGCAACATCAGCAACAGCAACATCAGCATCAGCCACCGCCGCCGCAGCAGCAACCGCCGCAACATCACCATCACCATCAGCCGCAGCAGCAACAGACGCAACAGCAGCAGCAGCAGCAGCAGCAACAACAACAGCAACAGCATCACCATCACGACGCCCAACAGGTGACACACCCAGAAAATTTCCCCCCGAACTTCGACATCAGAAAAGAGCTATTTTCTCAGCGCAAGCAACGGGAGTTCATTCCGGACAACAAGAAGGACGACAGCTACTGGGACCGCAGGAGACGCAACAACGAGGCAGCCAAACGGTCGCGAGAGAAAAGGCGTTTCAACGACATGGTGCTCGAGCAACGAGTCATGGAGTTGAGCAAGGAGAACCACATCCTGAAGGCGCAGCTCGAGGCAATTAGGGATAAGTTCGGTATATGCGGCGAGTCCGTAATCAGCACGGAACACGTGCTTGCCGCCTTGCCCGCTGACCCGCCTATCGTCAAGAGGGCGAAACTCCCAGCCTCGGCGGCTCTCCTCTACGCAAGAACACCGAGTCCTGTGCACACTTCGGTGATCCACCAGCCAGTCAGTGGTGCACGATCGCCCAGGTCGCCGGCGCAGCTGTACGTCCCCGAGACGACCTCGTATCCCGAGACGGAAAGCTTCCAGTATCCTTACCCTCATCCGGCGATGCATCTCGACACGACGAGCGCCTTGAACCTGTCCCGCGGTCGACGTGCTCAGTCACCTTTCGAATTGTCGTCCGGGAGCGGAGACGAGGGGCCGCAGTTGGTGGTCAGCTCGCAGAATCCAGCGGCTAACAACAGTCTTCCTCACAAGCTGAGGCACAAGTCGCGCATCGGCGACAAGGACGCGGCCAGCGCGCTACTCGCGCTTCAGGGTATCAAGCAAGAACCTGGGCCAAGGGCGTCACCACCTTGGGATAACGAAGGCTCCAGCGACGAGCGTGACTCGGGCATTTCCCTTGGTGCGGAATGGACAGGGCCGACGGTGTCCACGGTTCCCGAAAGCGAGAGAGAAGTGAAATCCAGGTTGGATCGTCTCGCCTCGGAAGTTGCCTCGCTGCAGTCGATACTACGCATCGGCAAGCCGACGGAGAGCAATCTGGTTACCGGGCACTCGTTGTCAACGAACGCCGGTATCAACGGCCCGTGAAAACAGATCGTGAAAACACCCATTGTCTCGGCTTTATTGTCGCAGCTTCTACTCCTCGGCACTTTTCTCCTCGAGCTGTATTGCAGGTTGTTGACGAAGCTGACGATTTCGAAGAAATAGAAAGACACCTCGATGGCTGATCACGCGCGCGAACGTTCCAACGATCGTGACGATGGTTGTTGGTTGGTTGGTTGGTCTTGGAAGGAAATCGGCTGTCGGCTGATCGTCGCTTGGTTCCGTTCTTTCGTAATAAATTGGCAAAGAGTGAGAGCGAAGGCTGGTAGAACGAATAGAAGGACGCGTACGTTTCTAGAAACGAAACTACGAAACGACTTTGCAGTATTGGATCCGCGTGCACTCTGGTATCGACCAACGAAACACGCGAAACAAATCACACACGGCTGGAGAGATCGACTAGATAAAACGTGTGGAAAAAGATGGACTGCTTTAATTCGGGAGGCGAAGGTTATTATTGATTTTAGTCGGGCGGGTGCGTCTTTTTCTTTTCTTTTTCTTTTTTTTTTTTTTGTTCTCAGTGCCCCGTTTGCCAAAATGGGACTCCCTCGAAATGTCCCGCGGTCATCGTAACGATGGCTTACATGATAAGAAAGATGCGACATTATCTCTAGGTTATAAGTAATTTATACTGTAAGACTTTCTTAGGCTACTTTCGTTTAATTATTATTATCATTGTTGTCGCTAGCGAATTCATTTGCTGATTCGAAAGGTCATGCAGCGGCTAATCCGGCCGAGCGTTTGTTTGCTATTGAACTTCGAGTAACGATTCGAATAACTTGGAGACTCGATATTCGATTCGTATTGTCTTTAACGGACGAGAGAAACGATCTCGTTAATCCGAAGACCTTCGGATTCGTTGAATAAAAATTCGAATTACATTACATGTACATGAAGTGACGAATATGTACATAAAATGAAAAAAAAAGAATAGAAATCAGAATAACAAATGACTTCGAAGATCTTCCGATTGGCGAGAGTTTTTTTTCGAATTTTTTTTCTCTCGGTAAAAAGAAAAGAGAAAACAAATTTATTTTCCGATTGATAATTGGTCGCGCAACCGGCTATCTCACTACCGCCACAGTCATCCTTGACGATTTAACGATCTAACTCTCCTTGTGTCGTCGTTATCAAACGAAGCAATAACACCTATATATCATCGATTCGCGATCTCTTCTCTTTCCCAAGAATCATTCATCACGTTCGTGCCGATCCATGTTTGCGCGACGCAACATTGGCACGAGTCGGCAGTCCGAGGCAAAAGTGTTTATTAGTATTCGAACGCGTGGCTTCGATTCCAGGCTTATTTGCCTAACCGACGATTCTTCTGTCGTCCTCGTCCAACGCGTTACTTAATGCCTTCTCCTTGAGAGAGCTCAACCTTGCCACTACGATCCGCAAATAACGCCACTTCCCAATTCGTGCAAGTCAATTGCGCCTCGGAAACATTGATCGTTTTCTTTTCTTTTCTTTTCTTTTCTTTCCGAAATATTGCAGACACAGCCTTGTTCATTGATCGATCACCTCACGTTCGATATTCTTCTCTAAAATCATTTCACATTTTCTTCCTTCTTTATTTTTTTTCCCCCCTCTTTCTTTTTATATATATATATATATATATATATATATATATATATATATACATTTGTTATTAGCGATTAACGTGACCAGACGTGTATACATGTACGTATAAAAACGTGGAAGAGAGAGAGAGTGCGTGTGTGTACGTTTCGGATGTTTCCTGTTCGCTGGTGCTTCGTGCAAATCGTTAAAGAGCAACCGGCAACAAGAAACGAGAAATCGAGCAGGGAAACGAGAGGAGAACCGACGAGCCTTTCTTTCTTATATATTTTTCTTCTCTAATCCTCGGGACGAATGATCGAGCATACCGGGATTCGTCGGGTACCAGAAATCGCGCGGTATCCAAAGTATTAAGCGAGCCTATACGTGTTACATAATGTATACATAGTGCACATACGTAAGGAATATACATATATATACATATACGTATATACATATATATATATATTTTTTTTCAAATTAACGTATTTTTCGATATCGTGAGAGTATAAGACGAACGGTCTCTGTATGTGTGTATGTGTGTGTGTGTGTGTGTGTGTGCGCGCAACGCTTTTGGCGTCGTAGAAAAGGGCATAAACCACGATTCTTTACTTGATCGATTACCGCACCGAGGAAATCGAATGCCGCCAGAAAGGAGAGAAAGCTGTTGAGTGCGCGCGCTAATTGAAGGGATTTCTCTTTTCGAAATTTCTGGCCGAACTGGCCGGAAGCGTCGACGCGAACGCGCGCCTTCGATCCTTCGGATAACGATGAAAACCAAAGCGACGGATTGTGTCCGATCGATCGCCACCCGATTCTTTGTCACGCATGTTTTTATTAATATTTATTGAAGAGGGGAAGGTTAATCTCGAATCGTTCGAAATGCGCGTTCGTCGACGCCTCCTCCCGCGTCAGCGTGATGATAAGTCACACGGCAACATTAATCTAAAGCTATTATATATATTTGTAAAGCATTATTTATTATTAATCGTTCGTACGCGAAACCACGTAAGCATCAGTGTTTCGAACGTAGTATTATCACGATACGTAATTTTTATCCTTATCGAATTTATATTGTTTCTTTTTCTTTTCTTTTTTTTTTTTGTACGTGGTTTCGTCTATATCGCGGGGAAACAACTGCGCCAACGAATAAATCAATCGAGACGAATGAACGATACAGCGTGTTATTTCAATATTGGACGCAGCGATCGCACTACTTTCTGTGGCGTTTACAATGTCGGAGGAATTATAATTCGAACACACCTCTGAGCAGACCGAAAGATCAGTGTTTACAGATCTGCGGCATACGCGTGTTTCTTAAGATTTTTTAAGACACATCACAAGACTGTATTAATCGTGATCGGCGTTATTCGTGGAAGGATCTCGTATCTATCCCCTCACATCCCCCCTGCGTTTCTATGCGCCCATCCTTTTATTATCCCATTTTCCCCCCTTTTCACTTGTATTTTTTTACGTTATTTTCCTCGCGTGAATTTTCTATATTTTATACGGCATGTTTGTACGATTATTGTTGATAATTTTCTGCGAAGAGTCGCCGACAACGATGTTGTTTCGATGAATATTAGTTTTTTCCTTTCTTTTCTTTTTCTGTTTTTTTTTTCTTTTTTCCTTTTACTGCCGCCATTCAAACGTCTTGCAGTTTTGCTCAGAGTGAATGAGAGTCATTATGAAGAACACACGTCGAGTAGTGAGACCGAAGTGTGTACGATTTTAATATATCTCTTTTATTACTTGTCGGGCGAGCGTGCTCATTTATATCGTATCAATGTAAATATAATTTCTTTTCCTCTTCTTCTCTTTCCTTTTTTTTTTCTCTTCTTCTTCTTCATTCATTACTATGCAAACTTGGAACACACAGTACCAACGGCTGGATAGTCACACACGATGTACACCGTTCTGCAGTTGATTTACTGTAACATACCACGAGTGCCTATAATAACGAAGCTGTACGTTCTGTATCCCTCAGTGAAATTGCAAATTCTTTCCAACAGCTCGACATGGAAAGCACTTCTTTATTGAGAGAAAGAAAAAGAGACGAAACAATATTTCAAGAGAGAGAGAGAGAGAGAGAGGGACCCGCGTACTTTGTAAATATCGAATATGTTAATTCGTGATAGGATGCCACGCGAATCATGCGTTTACGAGTGTGGCGATCGTCGCAAGGTTCTTACTCGCAAATTCCAAATAATCTTTTATCTCACGATTACTTGCCCACGAGAGTGTTACCTTCGAATAAGGCGACCATGAATCGATATATTTGTACATAATTTTGCCCCTTTCTTATTTTGTTTTTTTTTTTTCTTCTTCTTCTTCTTTTGCCAAAAAGCACGCTACTCGTGCCGATGAAACTGGTGGCGCAGATATCGAAGGCGTTAACGAGCATCGGCCGGAGAAGGAACTAATAAGAATTTTATTAAACTATCGTTATCTCCTCTTGTACACTTGCACCCTTGAAATAGCTTCTTTGAGGACGTTTCGAATACAGTTCCTATACAGTATGGTAAAGCGACTTAGAGACACGGTCGGCCGTTGTCCACGATTAAACATGATTCCAAGACGAGTTTTGATCCTTCTTTCTCCGGCTGTACGGAGATATAAGTATTTAGATCTAAGGGACATATCCACAGCGTGTAGTGTACTTGTATATGAATACCGAAATAAATATTTTCAATGTTTTTGACAATAATCGTGACTGTTCTCTTCGCCAATCGTTCCTAATCCTCTCACTAAAACAGCAATTTAAGACGAGTATAATATATAATATAATACGCGAAATGAAGAACAGTGTATCTATGAAACCATATATTTCATGTATGAAACAATAGCTGTAGAGATAAAAAGTTACCAAAATGTAACGTTATTCGTAGTATCTATGAATATAACGTGACAATAAAGACCACACATTAATGTGAAAAAAAAAAAAAAATACAAAAAATATATCATAAAGTTAATTTGTACAATTGTACAATTGTAAAGCATAACTACTAGATCGTGCAGAAGTAAATTTTAAATGACAAAAGGATGAAAATTATAGTCAGCACTGCTGACTGCTACAAATTTACGATTGTCTACAAGATATTTACGTAAGAAAGTAAAAGAAGTACCACAAAGTACCAATAGTTCGGCATTGTCGATTCTGCGTAGACAAATGTTGTCAAGAGTGATACAACCCACGCATGCATTTTGTTTCAACAATCGTATAATTACACGCTTGTCGTCTTGAAATTGGACTCGTCCCAAAGACGATTTCGAAATTTTTTTAATTAGCATTTCAATATGTCCAGCAACAGCTTCACTATTATCATCTCGATTCAATTATGACGATTATTTTCGTTTTTTACACTTGGTTCTACCTCGGCGTCTGCGCGATGAATTTGGACGAGTGTCTGTCTTCTTCGAGGATCTACAAACAATTCCTCAATCAAACGATCCATCACGTTAATTGAAATTGTAATAGAATTCTTTACCTATGAACTCTGTTCACTGACACGGAAGTGTGTTTCTTTAAGGTCAAGTGTTGTTGGACCAATTCCGCTAATTTGCCTTGTTGAGCAAGCATCGAAAGGAAAGTGCAGATAAACTCGTCGTAGTTATGCGTCCTGCGACAATCGTCAATCTGAAAGACGAAGAACAAAATACAGTCTCGTACTATCTCGTGTTTTTTTTTTTAACTTTAACATAAATAAATGTTCCGAATGTGTGTTTACCTTGTACTTGTTCCTTTTGTCGTTTTCATCTTTCAAGCTGGTCTCGCAGATACTGATCTCGTGCTCTAAATTCTTCAACAATGCTAGAAGATCTTTGGGTGCAAACGTATGAGGTTCAAATAGCTCCGGATATTTCGAACATAATTTTGGATCGATTTTTTCGACCTTCTTCTCTTCGGTAACGGTATCCCCGTTACTAGTCTTTACTCTGGCGTGAGGTATTCTTACTTCTCCCGACAAACAGACTTTCTTATGTAAGTGTCCGCTGTCAGACACTAATCTTTTCCCATTTATATTAATATTGCCCAGTGAACGACCTACTTATGGACATAGATTTCATGTATTGCTATCATTCGGTATAAGATGTTCTTTTTCTACGCTAAGGAAACACAAAGANTTTACTCTGGCGTGAGGTATTCTTACTTCTCCCGACAAACAGACTTTCTTATGTAAGTGTCCGCTGTCAGACACTAATCTTTTCCCATTTATATTAATATTGCCCAGTGAACGACCTACTTATGGACATAGATTTCATGTATTGCTATCATTCGGTATAAGATGTTCTTTTTCTACGCTAAGGAAACACAAAGAAAGAATAGGCTATACACGTACTTAAGCCCGCTTCGTTCTTTTCATCCCCGGACACTCTAATTACGACGAACTTTTTGAAATCTTTCGTCGATGTTGGACTGCTTTGCCCAGAATTCCATCCCCATGCTACAAACCAAGAAATTTATTTGTTACAATGAAACACAGCTACTCCTCGATTCTGTTGCTGAAATATACAATCGTATTACATCCCTGATCGTGATCGAAAATGTTCGGGAAGGACAGGTCAAATAACTGTACCTCAAACGTGTCAATGTGGGGGAATGTGCGAAAGTCAAATAACACCAGCAACCGAAGACTGCAAGAATTTTAGTCTGCTATATAACAGCACGCGCGACGCTACAACGAAATGAAACTGCTAATTTTCGTCTTCTATTCCATTCTGTTTGCGATCGAATCATCGAAGTGTCCAGAATCAAGGAAACCACATTCTACTAGTTGCACTATCTTTTACAATTGCGTGAATTTGCCCGGTGGCGGTTACGTTTGGGTACCCAGTAAATGTACCGAAGGCCTGGTAAGATCATTTATCGTGGCTGTGATTTTCAGAAATTTATAACATATTTCTATTATTAGATATTCCAACCGTATTTAAGAATATGTGTTCTTCCTGGTGATTCTTGGGAATGCGACACGCTATCAACAGAATCGTCTATTATAACGAACAGATACGATGTCCCTGAATTGATCAATCCAAATGAAAGTAGTTACGTGGGGCTAACGGAAGATCCGTGGAATCTTTCCGAATTCGTTGATTCATCGTATACTACTGACAGCATTCCCGACTATCAGGAAACGGCGACACCATATCCTTTGATTGAAATTGCAGAAACAATGGGAAATAAGTATGGTTTAAACGCGGATAACGCTTCTGAAATTAATAAAGAGAATAGTTATCTGCAAACGCAAAGTGATAATAAAAAGTACTATTCAATGCTGAATCAATTAATACGTCATCTACTGTTTCACAAAAGAATTACTATTCCTTTGGAATTTTTAACATTATCGTCATTGTCCACACCTCCTGGCCTTATTGCAAATTTACCGTTAGCCAATTACCTTGTACAGAACTATATTCAACAAAACAATAATTTACAAAATACCATTATAACCAACACGAAATTGCAAAATACCTCTGAAAATAGTGCAAAAGATACTGAACCAGTATCAAATGAAAATTCAAAAAACTCCTCGGTATTTGACAATGTGGAAAACGAAAATAATATAATTCTAATTACCGATAATGTTGGAAACAGAAAGTATTTAACTATTGAAAGATATAACTTATTGGGTTATCGATTGGATTCACAATATGTTCAGCTTATTCCATGTATAAGAAATACTCGGATGCCAAATATTACTGCCTGTGCTAAGTATTATGTATGTGAACCTGGAATAGCTTCTGTAGTAGAATATTCATGTCCATTGTTGACAGCATTTAACAGACTTACAAGAACATGTGACGTAGAAAGTTATAACAAGTGTATAGAAAACAAAAATAATGCAAATGCAAATTCACCTGGAAGTATAAGCAATATATTTGAGACGAATGTGTCAAATAAAAATATATGCATGAAACATGAAAAAACAAAAGATCCCACGTCTGAATCGCGTTATTATATTTGTTATTCTTCTCCAGATAATTCACAAATCAAATCCATAAGAATGACATGTCCAAATGGCTTAATATTTTGTGAAGTTAAGAGAATTTGTACAACAAAACATCTTTGCAAACCAATATAAAATCGTCCTTTACTTACCTTGTGTTGGAGAATTAAATGCAGATCCAATTTCGGAAGATGTGTCAGTACTAGACGAGCTATGTGCTGGTGAAGTTTGAATTCTGAGAGGAGTAGCATAATCCAGTGCACACATTACTACTTTCTCTATACCACTGAAACATTTATATATATGATATTATATCATAATTTCGCTTAAAAAATAAAATCAAGTTAAATGAATGTTATCTAATTACTAACTTTTACCTACTTTGATTCAGTCTTTCCAGAAGTTATACTCGAAGCTGGTTCCTCGGTATCTGTGGTAGAATCACTGTTTCTTTCAACTGTAATAGCTGGCACTGATGAAGATTCATCAATTTCTGATTTACTAGACAAGACATTTTCCTCCTCAGTTTTGGTTTTTTTTTCATAGGATTTATCCAATTTCTCCGAATCATTTGAATTTTTCTCTGTTCCATCTTGATGACTTAGTTTAACAAGTTGTTGCAATGCCTCTAACACTATTTGTCTATTAGTTTTCAACATAGTTAATTTATGTGATATAGCAAGTCTTCGATCAGGAACAACAGCCATTAAATTAAATCTTATGTCTTGCAATTGCTCTCCTGTTGCCATCCCTAAACGATCTGTTATTACTCTTCTAAATTGTTCAGTCCACTCTTCGTGTTCTTTCCACGGACCATGATCCATAGGGTATGGTTTCAAACCATCCAATTCGAATAGTCTGCCATTAATTGGTACATAACTAACAAAGTGAAAAGCTTCTCCAGTAAACCTACCAGTTGAAACTCCAGTGTTTTTATCTTGCCGTCTTTTGGCTTGAGGCATTGCATGAGAATTATGAGCACAAGCCAGTTCAGGTGTATTACCAATTGCCCATCCTTTATTTTCTGGACACATACCAGATGTATGCATTTTCAATCTGGATAAAGTTGTTCCCAAATGAATATTTGGACAATTAAGTAATACGGAGAGCAGCGCATGTGTTGCGCAACTGTTGGGCACAACCTACAAAATAATAGGTTAGTCAAAAACAAATTTTCGAATGTGAATATTACCTGCAAAGTGTATGTGTACGAAAGTTATTGCACCTGTTGTGCAAAAAATATATTGTTAACAATTTCCTCATCTTTTACAAAACTTTCATCTTGCTCGACAACTTTACGTCTGGA
>NIPQ01089901.1:3588-15432 GCA_002806875.1 Lepidotrigona ventralis hoosana
TATTTTTTTTTTTTGTGTTTTTTTTTTTTTTTTTTTTATCAGCGTGAGAAATTCACGGCGGAACGTAGTAATATCCACTTTCAGGAAGTTCGAATTGCATAATGTTGTTTTAAAAGTAGTTTTACCAATGTTCCGAAGGAAAGCTTTCACGTTGCAACGAGTGAACTTTTACCTCTCAACTTTCCTCAAAGGGAAGCTGCTCTGCGATCCGATTTATATCGTCTCGAAGAAAATACTATCAAATGTAAATAAGGAGTATCTTTCAGGAATCGCGAATAATGCTTCACTCACTTCGTCGTTCATGTGATACTAAATAAAGTGCATCTCCTCTCTTCGAAAGATTAAATTAAAAACAACATACAAAATAATACTCGATCGTGTTAAAATTCATCGTGCGCGGAATTTAAATATTTAAAATTTGTCAAACAGTTGTCAATATTTCCATATTTATGCGACTACAACTTTTTTTTCGACATTTCTCCCTCGCGAAAATCAAAAGTTATAAGTAATTAATGTTTAATTACAAGTCGATTAATTTTCAATTTCGAATTGAATTGTCAAGGTTTAGGTTAGGTTAGGTTTAGGTTTACGAGGTAGGTTAGGTTTAGGTTAGGTTTACCTAAACCTAATTACCTCGTTTTCATTATCTTCGTAGAAACTCTTGATTTTTGATCTTGATCTTGTGTTTTGATATTTTATAGGAGAATCTTTACAATTTAAACGAAAAATTGTACAAAAAAGTGGATGCAAAAAATATTCGTGTAAAAACCAGGTTTTCCTCGAGTTTAAGGAACTTTCTAATCTCAGACTACCTTATTCAAGTTTGCGGTTAATTCCATGAAAATCGGATGTTTCTCATAGACTTTATGTTTTTCATAGATGTACAGACATAATTTAATCGAAGAATTGTAGCACATAATACATTCGAGTTTAAAGAATATTCTAATGGTGTATCATCTTATTTATTTTTTTTAGTTAGCTTTTCTTTAAAAATTGGACGCTTCTTACATGCTTCTCGCACGCACAATTTATGTAAGAAATTAATAGTAATATATTATTCACACTTTTCCTCGAATTACGGATCATCTCATTTAAATTCTCAGTTAAAAACTGAACGTACTTTACACGCCCTCCAGGTACAATTTAAACGAAAATAAATCGTAATATATACCAATAATTATTCTTTTATCCTTCCTCGAATCGTAGATCATTCTGTTAGTCTCTCTAAAAACTGGATATTTTTCAAATAATAAACAAAGTTAATACACGTGTATTAAAAAAATTGAAGNCAAAGTTAATACACGTGTATTAAAAAAATTGAAGAACTTTAAGATCACAGGAAAGAGTAGTAGCTGAACGTTACTTTTTCGATACCTTAAAAGCCTTACTTTATTGATACTGATTATATAAACAGTACGCAGTATGACAACGCAATGGCAATTTTAAATGATAAATAATTTCTATTAAAACTATTTAGGCAAAAACGTGGTTTGTATATGACTATCTCATTCTCTACAGTGTTGCATTTCCTTCATAACAATTTCGACGAAATTTTCTGATTTTCTTGGGCATGCAATCTCGCTTGCCGCGAAATTGTATCAAACAGCGTTGAATGAATAGAAGCTAAAAAATTTTATACGCAACGGCACTCGACCTTAGGTTAAAAGTAGGGGCATTTTTCATTTTCACAAAGATACTTGTCCTTCATTAGACGCGACGCGACGCGACGCGAGGGAAATGGAGAAAAATTATCTACCTGTGCTGCGGAGGCGGCGTAGGCGTTCTTGACAGAGGAAAACTGGCGACTTCCCTCGTCACCGACAGCGAACGGATCGATCCGAATGTTTGGTCCGGGGATAAATTAGCACCGACGCTCTGCACCATCCCGCTACTGAAACAGATCAATTAAATCCCCTCGCATCAATTAAATCCACTCGCCTCGAATGGATACGTCTCTTCTCTCTCGTTTTCTCCGTTCGATCTTCTCGATCGAGGACCAAACGAAACTCACAATCAGCTCGATTCCCCCCGTCCCTCTTTCGTTTCCCGATTATCCGATCGACGATTAACCGAATTCAGTTTTACTGAATGTTTTTAATTGTTGACAGAGCGTGCACGATAGACTCCGTCTGTAGAATTGAAACGACAGAACTACGCGAAGGGTTCATGTAAATGAGCCCTTTATCGTGCAAATGTATTATGCAAATCAGGATGATGTAAGCCGGCTATATCGCGTTCCGTGAGATTAATTCGCGTAACGCTGGTTATGCACGTGGAAATATCAAAATTTGCGGCCAATGCGCGATATTTCGTATAGTGTGGTATATAGTATATAGTATATTTCAGTAAATATACCGTATTTAAAATATAGTATATTTCAATAAATACAGTATTTTTCAAATATAGTATATTTCAATAAAATGACAAGGAAATAACAAAACGATCGAAATAGTATATTTCAAATATAGTATATTTCAATAAAATGACAAAGAAATAACGAGACGATCGAAATAGTATATTTCAAATATAGTATATTTCAATAAAATGACAAAGAAATAACGAGACGATCGAAATAGTATATTTCAATAAATATACTATATTTCAGTAAATATACTATATTTCAAATATAGTATATTTCAAATATAGTATATTTCAATAAATATAGTATACCTCATTAAATATACTATATTTGAAATATAGTATATTTAATGAGGTATATTTACTGAAAAAATATAGTATATTTAATTTTCAAATATAGTTTATTTCAGTAAATATCGAAATAGTATATTTTAATAAATATACTATATTTCAAAAATAGTATATTTCAATAAATATAGTATACTTCATTAAATATATTATATTTCAAATATAGTATATTTCAGTAAATATACTATATTTCAAATATAGTATATTTAATATAGTATATTTACTGAAAAAATATAGTACATTTAATATAGTATATTTACTGAAAAAAATATAGTATATTTAATATAGTATATTTACTGAAAAAAAAGTATATTTACTGAAAAAATATAGTATATTTAATATAGTATATTTACTGAAAAAAAGTATATTTACTGAAAAAATATAGTATACTTAATATAGTATATTTACTGAAAAAATAGAGTATATTTAATATAGTATATTTACTGAAAAAATATAGTATATTTAATTTTCAAATATAGTATATTTCAAATATAATATACTTCAATAAATATACTATATTTCAAATATAGTATATTTCAATAAAATGACAAGAAAATAACAAAACGATCGAAATAATATATTTCAATTAATATACTATATTTCAAATATAGTATATTTCAATAAATATACTATATTTCAAATATAGTATATTTCAATAAATATAGTATACTTCAATAAATATACTATATTTGAAATATAGTATACTTCAATAAATATACTATATTTCAATAAAATGACAAGGAAATAAATCTGTTCGAAGAAAATCGTCCGTGTTTTTACGATCCATAATTTTCCCTCGGTTCTAATTCACTCGACAACAAATGTTGCAATTGCCAATTTACCGGAACTTGCTCTCCGATCACTTTACATCGAAACGAGTTTGCAATCGATTTTACTTTGCTCAATTTTTTTTTTTTTTTTCGTTTCTCTTCGCAACAGGTTTCGTAAGACGATAATTTTACATCCTATCCTCGGGAAATATTTTTTCCTTCCTTTTCCTTTGAATACGATTTTAATTTAATTTAAACTTCCATTTAATCGCGAGGTACGCGCACAGACTTCGCGCTCTAGAAAGAATTTTACCGTTTTCTTCCGCCTGTGTTTCTCCCACTTTTCGCGAGCAATTTTTCTGAAGTAATTAACTACTCGGCGCGCACAGCCGGAAGCGCGTTTGCAAGCAATACGTACGTTGTTAAAAATTCAGGGTAACGCTGAATATTGCGTTTTCTACGAGAGAAAGTAGCAACGTTTCGTCTCCCCCCCCATATTCCGATGTATTTTAACGTTGCGTTCGATTGTAATCATCGGATAGATGAAAAATGATCCTGCTCGTCACGTCTGCATGACGACAACGGCACAATTTTATTACTAATTACATCCGTCTGCCGCTGTTGTATCACTAATGCCATACAATTTGCAAGAACAGTACGCTCGTGCACCCGCGAATAAATTGATAATGAGGCTCAAGGTTAGCCCATTAAGCTTGAATACTTTGAATAATCACATACCGAATAATTAAATATTAGATGGATCATCCTATATACATATTTTATATTTTATTACGTCACTCTTTCCATTATCTCTTGGGGAATATTTTCGTAATCTATCAAAAATTGCATGGCCCACATCATACAAATTCGCGAAATTCTCGAATCGCCATATTCCATTTCCTATATCCTAAATCTCATATTCCTCATCGCACATTCCCACCTGTTCGTATGTAATACTCTACATCCCATATCCTACATTCCATATTCTACATTCGTATCACATGTGTGTTGTTTTCTATACGGATTACAAATCTCACAACACACATTACATATCCAGTCTACATTATTTACATCCACCTTTCAACACGTCGTAATTCATATCCCCGTATCCAACATTCCACATCTACTTTTTCCATGTTATATTCCGACATTATACTGTTTGTGTCGAATATCTTACATTCCACATCCTACTTTCTACATTCTCGTCCAGTAATTTCGTTGGAACGCAAAAATGAAAATGAGGGGGGAGGTGATGCATGATTCCCGCAAAGTGTAAAATGCAGGTGAGAAACATCTGTGAAATTTTTTCATCCCACAAAATGACTTTCGTAATCCTGTAAATATTCTTACAGAGCCAATTTTGTCACACGAATAGCTTTATTGTCCAACCAAAGTGAATTTCGTAGCTCAGAAGAACAGGGTGAAAGTTTCCGAAGGCATCATCTACAAATGAAACTTGTGAATTGCAAAAATAAAATTTCGCCGGATTTTTAGAATTTTTTCGTTTTATGGGGTAGAAATTTCGCAGATGCTCATTTCTTGTTTTAAAGGAACAAAGCGTGGGGAATGAATTTAGCAAAATTGTCGGTGTGATTAACACGTTCCGTGCCATGTGTACCAGCGGTGGTACACGTTAAACTTGATCTTCAGGCCACGTTTACCACCATATTTCTAATAATATTACCACAAGTGGTACACGATGTGATAGCTACTCTAAACAAGAGAACTACTTATCGATTGATGATAATATATCAACCTTTAGTCAAAATATCAAATGGCCTGAACGACAACAAAAAAATGGCTTGGCACGTGTTAAGATTGGAAGGAAAAAAATAAAGGATGGAAAGTGAAAAGAAGAAAAAAATATCGAACATAGAAATGGGGATGTAAGAATGTTTAATAGTGGAAATAAGGATAAAAGATCGTCGAGAAAATATGATACAAAACACGTGATGTCGATGTGTATTTCAGAAAAAAAAAAAGAATCCTCACTTTCCTACCTTTTCGAAGATATAAAATCATCTCCAAGAAAAAGAAAAACAAACCCACGACTGTGGAAGTAGAATATTTACGCCTTGAAGAGAGACGGAATCTTTTTTCACAAAGTTCGTCACACGGCAAAATAGTCTTAAACTATCGATATTTCTCAACGTCATTGGTATAGTTACACTCTGCCTTTTGAAAAATGAGAAATGACCAAAGCATCGGAAAAAAATAATGCAACGCGGCTGGGATCGATAGATTCTCGACGACCTTTGAGGGTGGGAACCGCCTTGGTTATCGATATATTACAGGAAGACCGAGCATTTCAAGATGCTGGGCCATGAATTATTCAAAACGAGACGGCAGGATGTTGAAGTTGTAGCCGACAAACCCTGCCTACTCCATCCCCCATCGCCGATAATGCATTTTCCCTCTTCGCGGATCGGCGAAGGGAAGTTTCATCCCTCGCGGAGAACTGCATACTTCTCGCAGATACTTGTTCCCTCCATCCCCCTTGCCGATAACGACGTATCGATTAGGCAGTTCGTTAACGAAACTTTTAATTGCGAAAGAATGCGCGTCCTTTGCGGCGGATGGAGCTCGAGTGTCTCTCATTAGAAGGTGAAACGAGTGGAGGAAACTCTGAAATGTTGCAGGGCAGACTGACGATTCGAGGGCTGAAGTGTGAGAGCAGTGCTCATGCTTCTAAATCCCATAAAAGTATAAATTGTATCGTTGATTTTTAACTGGCGTTATCAATGCAGGATAAGGTTGGCTCGATTGATAAATTAAAATTAATGTTGCACCTTATTTAACACTTGATTATTTTTATTCGAGATTCAGTCATAGCCGTGTATTTTTTGGAATTTTCTTGCTGATCACTATCACGTAGAATTTTACATTAATAAATATTAATTTATTACTAATTCTCAACACTATGTTTTCTTCTCTTTTTTTTACAAATTTAAAGGAGAGAGAGAGAGAGTTTCATTATTTATGCATAACAATACCAATTGAATATAAACGAAAATTTCTATAATTGAAACTGTATTTAACACTAATAAGGTATACGAAGAATTTTTCTCAATAAAAAATAAGCTAAGAGAAAATCAGATGATATAAGAATTTACAAAAAGTCAGATTAGCGAATGAAATAACAACGAATGTACGATTTTAAAGTAAATTTTGAAAAGGGGCCATTTGGTACGTTTAGTATTAATAGTGTGCAACAATTTCCTCGTAACTTTGTTCTCGGTTACACGCGACGTGCAAAAATCGGATGGAATTGGAAGCTTTTTTTTCCCTCTTTTTTTTAATAACAATTTCCCATAACCTTTTCCCTCTGGAGGCTATAAATAACCAACGAGCAGCGTTATTCTTACCTCGCGTATTTACATGTAAAAGCACGCGTTGTCCTGGATTTGCAAATCAATAACCTTGAAAACATCCAACAACAAACGAGCAACATCTGCGATTGTTTCTCGAATTGTACTCTCGATAACAATCTCGTTGATGCTACTCGAAAGAAACAGGTTAACATGAATAATAAATTGTACAGTTTATCAGTACATCGAGCAGTGTAATAAACGACAGTTTACTTATCTCGTTCCCCTATTATTCGACCTGCGCTTTAAATATTTCACTCAAATAATAATTTAACAGCCGACAGTTCGAACGACGTTAGGGAAACTAGGATCGAAGGTCGATTTAAGAATCTACGTTCGCTTAAAATTAGAATCAGCTAGCAGATTAATGACGTTTGCTCGATAGCTTTGATTATAATATTACAGCAAATTATATTTATAATGGAAAAGTGAAAAGGAACATTTATCAGATTTATTAACCACCTCCTCGACATTTTTACTAATTTGTAAGGCTAGTCCTTTGCTATCTGCTGATGATTTGATCACAATTGCAAAATGATCTTAAGCGTTTCGTTCCACAATAATTCGAATATCGATAATTTTCCGAATACTGAAAATTATATTAATGGTGTATACACTCCCGCTCAAAAGTCTTTTTTAATATTTTTAATATTCAGTATAATTCACTTATCGTGGATTTTCGTATATTTTATAATATATCAATATACTAACAGAATCTTTACTGTAAACTATGTTTTATATTGTATATATAATTCGTATTTTTACACTGCACTTATTGTATATAATTTACATCTGACTCATTCTATATAATTTACAATTACATTTGTTATACTAATTTTCAATTATACAAATATAGTTCTCCTCCTAAGATTTCTGAGCGGGGTACCTATGTAGAAAATACGTACATATTCTCTGCGATATGAAGAATCATGCAGAGTGATATTTTATAATAACGCACGAAGTATTGTTTCATAAGCTTTCATTTAGAAAACGAAATTTAATTCAGATATTGGGCAACGAGCTATTAAAAGCATTTCGAAGGAATCGAATTGAAAAATAAAGAAAGAAAAAAAAAAAGGAGTGACATTGCAGTGTCAGTATACTTTCCATCCACGGACGACTATACGCTTGTTCGATCACTGAATATAACCCCCGTATATGAAGTATAAATGAGACGGGTGGCGTATTTTTAGCAGAGATGACCTTTAGGACAGACTATTCCGATTCGCAATTTCCATCAAATATAGACGAATATCGTTGCGGGCATTCTGCTTTCAAGCAAAATATTCAGATCCGAGCCTAATTAATTCGAATTTGTTTGTCTCTCAGCAAGAACATTTAGAAGCTCGAGATTGACGCGTTACCCTAATCACGGAATGATCCCTTGTTAACTCTGAGCACCGGCCAAATAAATTTGCAATAAAAAATCTGTGGAAACCGGTGTATATTTTTGCTTTGCCTTGCGTTTATTTACGTCCACCCTAAGTGCGTGTTATTATTACAGCGCCTCCTAGTTTCGCGTTAAATTATTAAGAGAGTCGATCATTAATTCGCCTTCGTGCTGGATAACGAAGCGAGGATTTTGTAGAAGAGATACACGGGTCGCCTGCTAAAACAGTTGTTTCGTTATATATTTTTTGTCAACATTTGAAAGAAAATAATTTTCGAAACGTGAAACGAAGAAAATCACGCCTGAACTTGAATTTAATTTAAAATTAGTAGAATTAAATTTTTATTGTGTCTTGATGTATTTGGCCCACCCTATATATTTTATATAAAAGAGTCATAAAATGAAAAGGAAAGCTGGATAAAATTCTCCTAGATTTGCAGAAAAACGAGAGAATTTTTTGGATTACTTAAAACTACAAACATTTTACTATATTATTATACAATCAATTTCTAACAAAAAGTCTATAAATAAATCTTTAAAAGATTCTTTCTTTTTTTTTTTAAGCAAGAATTTGCTTCGAAAAATTCGACAAAATGACATCGAATAACATAGAAACAAGGATTGAAAAAGTGAAGGAGCTTTTTAAATAAGTTCCTATTTCAAACACATGGATCGTAAAGTTTCCTTGAAAAATATCATCAGAGTCCCGATGAGATAAATGAAAAATCAATATTAAAAAAATATTTGCAGCAAATACTGAACATTATTCATTCAATGAATAGCACTCAAATATATATATATAAAAAAATGGACTTTTAATTATTTAAACTTTCTAAAATAACTTTTGGTACTTTTTACTTTATCGTACAGATTCTGAGATATCTGTTCCGCGAGAACACTGTTCTAAAACTGTTCCTAAGTGTAATTTTCCTAACTTCATTCTACAGAAACAGATATTCTTCTGTGCGAAATATACAAAAACGAAAGAGAGGCCTGCCAGTTGCTATATTCAAACAGATCTGTAAACATCCAACGAAATGAAGTTTTATCGCGAGCAAGAGAACAATTCGTGCGTGTTTACGCAGTCTGGCAGAGATAGCGAGATTATCGAAAATGATTAACGTTACAACAACGTTGCTGTTTCCCTTACACGAGAACAAATACTTTTTAATTAACATTAATTGTGCAACATACATACATGAAACACAATCGAATGTGAAAATAAAACTGTGTATTTCGTCACGACATCTATGATACGGAAATTGTGACATTTAAAGGAAAAAAGACGAGAATCTCAACTTCTTTTCGTTGAAAAATCAATCATTCGCGACTGTCGACAATGATTCATGACTTCATTGCACGTTCAATTCTGCGATTTTATTGCGAAAAGATTTCATTATGCACGGGACGACGATTGAATATAAATTATAACGATGAGGAACGTAGCCGTAAATGTAATCGCCATGACTTTCGAACAAATAAAGAAGTAAATAAATTGACACTTTGCACTCCTTCGTCGAGTGTGACTCTTAATTACCAAAAGAAAAGAAAAAAAGGAAAAAAAAAATATTTTGGAGTGCAAAGTGTTGGCGAATGAAAGATAGGAAGCCAAACTCACCTAACAGAGCCCGAGGTGACCAAAAATGGCATAGGGGTTGGGCATGGACTCAGTGGCGAACTGCTGACAGAACTACGAGTGCTGCTCAACACGGAATGTGGACACTGTGGCGGGCCCACGTGTGCACCGGAAGATCCGCTCCCACCTTTGCTCGAGGAACGTCCCTTCAGGCAGGGGATTTTCGACCAACCGCTAACGTCCTTGCCCGACATGCCTGTGAACAAATACGTTAATCAATCGTACTGTGCAGGTGATGATGGCAATTTCGGTCTACGCTACTGTACACAGTGATTCGTATCATCGAAAACAGTTCTAACTATTTTATTTTGTTTAACGAAGTAAATCTCTTTTGCATCATGTACGCGTCTTCCGTCTTGATGGAAATGGACAACATTATTATCAAAAGTCGACGACGAGATGAAGAATTTATCTCATAAACAGTATAGTTATTTAAAGTAATATAATAATAGTATAAAATTGAAGTGATCAGATCAAATTATTTTTACAACAATAACTTATGAATATGTATAATTATCGTAAATATGTAGTTTATAAATAAGAATTATTTAAAATTTCCCATTTCCTTTGATAAATTAATAAATTGATATTTCATTTGAATTATCTAGCCTAGCTCCGTTTCGAAAGTGATCTTTTTTTGTTTACAACACGTCACTGACGAGGTTCGACTACTTTCAAGTCGATATTTTAATTGAATGTGTCATCAGTTTTATAATCAACCGACACGATGGAAATATCAACGACGTTTGACATTTGTTTATTAAATTTATATTCCACTGATAATACATACGGACGGTGAACATCTGACCTAACGGACGCTGACTTTTTAATTACCGTTGATTGGCGTGATGGACAGATGGTGTATCAGCTTTCGATAAAAACGGAAACGCCTCCGAAAAAAAATTAAATATTTCTAAGTGAGACAGAATATTTTTCTCTTCTTCCCTTCTCTTTCCGTATAATTAATATATTTATTTGCAAAAGTATAATTCGCGAAGATAATATCCAAATAATTAAAGACAAAAGTAAGTCAACATACGAAGAATAACGCAAAGACTGATTTAAAATTATTAAGGGTTAATTGAAATTTAGAATATAAATCGAAGAATTACGTGAATGAAAGCCGGAATTTTGTGCTCTATTAAAATAGAGTCCGAATCACTGTTTAGATAGGCACACTTTTTAAGAACTGTGAAACAAACTGGAATAGATTATCGTAAATTGCTGGCGAGAATATTTAGTTATCGTACGAGCAACACGAGTAATGTGCAATTAATTCCCAGAGCAATAATTATGATAATTTATTAAATTACAAAAGCATATTGAACGTGTTATCCAGTTCCCCTTGCCAATTAAACGATCGCCACTGGAACGATCGAAGAGAAAACAAGAAATTTGCAATTTGTAATTTGTTGGCTGATAATTCATCAAATTTTCTAAAAATTATTAATTAAACGCGCGGAATGCATAATAATCAATATTAATTAACATTAACATTGCATAACAATAATGTACAACAATACACAATAAGTGCACGAGTTGTTGAAATTAAAGTTTTGTTTGTCCTTAATTTTGCTCTCCGTTTGACAGAAGCAAAATTAATAGCAAAATTTGAACGAAACAAAAAACCTCAAAGTTCGAGAGTTAAAACTCGAAATTTTCAAATATCCTTCGAACATCTCACTCGCTGTATTTCGCTGGCTGTTATTTACGCGTAACCTCGTACATCTCAAGCTAACGAGCAATTTAATTCCACGCCAGAAGCATAATTAGCAATCGCGCGCGGAAAAAACGAAAATCTCTCGGTGAAACCAAAGAGGGGAAGAACTCGCGTCAATTTACATTGCAAACCACGGACGATCGTTCGTTTACGTTCTAGTTGCGCGCTTTGGATAATTATAATCCTTCGAGCGGCCATAAATTATTCATTTAAAAAAAAAAAAAAAAAAAAAAAAAAAAAAAAAAAAAAAAAAT
>NIPQ01089901.1:15443-28150 GCA_002806875.1 Lepidotrigona ventralis hoosana
TTTACTATTTTTTTGAAATAGTAGGCACTGTATTTTGAATTTTTTCTACTTGAATGATTTTCTTTACTATTTTTTTGAAATAGTAGGCACTGTATTTTGAATTTTTCCTACTTGAATGATTTTCTTTACTATTTTTTTGAAATAGTAGGCACTGTATTTTGAATTTTTCCTACTTGAATGATTTTTTTTACTATTTTTTTTGAAATAGTAATTATTTTGGAAATAGTAGGCACTGTATTTTGAATTTTTAAGCATGCATTAATTTTTAATAAGCACTGTTTTTTTTATTTACTATACAATACTATTTACTATTTATTATGCATTATATGATGTTATATATATTGTACATAATTACATGCAATAAATATAATTATATATAAATCATATGTATTATTTATTATTTATTACATAATTTTACATACCTTTCTTCATCACGTGTATTTTTTCGTGCAATTTTTTCGCAGTTTAATATTTCCCATAAATGCATGAAAATTTCCAGTCTAATAATTACACATGCAATACATGATACATACACCGGACGAGAATTTCAATTAATTTGTATTAATTTGTATATCAATTGTACTTTCTCTTCTCGTTCTGTGCGACGTGACCAGCAGATATCAGATTCTTTGTTTCGTAATGTAGTAAGTAATTAGTATGAATATACCCAAGATACACGTAAGACGAAATCATTATCATAAAAGTTCACGGAAGCTGATCAGATATCAGAGAGTGGGATCGAAAAATAAGAAACAGCAAGACGAGAAATCGCATCATTGATAACACCCGGTTTATTCGATCAATCGAATCATAATTAGTCATTAATTAGTACGGTTTGCAATTTAATTGTTCAATTAACATTAGCGTAATTGTAATTTACACGTACATATTACGACGACGTAAGAACAAAAGAATTTCAGATGAAGAAATTTCCGAAGGCAGTCCCTTGAGTCGATTGAAACTAAACTTCTTACGAAAATTTGAAAAAATGATTATTATTGTTAACTCTTCAGGGTGGCCACTGAAAAACTGAAGGGTTTGAAAAGGGTTATAATATAGAACATCTTTGGAAAGAGCCTTTACTTGCGAGTTTACTCATTCGAGGGACATTGTTTTTCACACGTAATACTGAGACAAATCCATTAATTATACTTGCAAATGAAATAATTAAAAAATTAAGAAATAAGAAAAAAAACACGTGTTTGTAAAAGTGGCCACCGTGTACGTTATACTTGTTTCTAGCAAGGCCGCAATGCACGAACTGACGACGATTGCTTTAAATTTAATCAAGAAAACTTCGTGTCAAATATTTGAGTGATCGTTTCAAAGTGACGATAAATTTCTGGTAGATGACGCGAAAAAAAAAAAAAAAAAAAGTTTGACGAAGGGTTAACAACGTTCTATCGCTGTCGATGGAAATGGAATGGATGAGGCAGGCAGTCAGGTGGAAAAAAAGAAAATCTCGACTCACCGAGCATCTTGACACCCTGGACAGGGCTCAGGGGGTAAAAATCCCCGTGAAGCGGGCAATGGAAGCCAACCCTGCGCTCCCTTCGTCTCGCTCGGCGAGTGAGCATGCAGAGGAGCACGCCGAGGGCGAGCATAAGGGCGCCCACCACTATGCAAATCGGCCCTAGGATTCGCGAGTTCCCCGTGAACGCGATCCTCGCCGCGTACGAGTCCTTGTCCTCGTCCTCGCCGGGTCCACGATACGACGCAGCTGAAACAGAGAAAACAGTGGAACGTAATAAACGACACTTTTTGATATATAGAACGAATGTCGATTAGCCAAAAAAAGCTGTTCCAGCGACTTTATTTATACACAAATGATTACAATATGGAGGCAAATACTGAATCAAACTGACCAAAGATCGTTCACAAGTGTATCAAGACTGACTTCGGCGGCTGGAGCAGCCTCTACTTATACTAAAACTTATCGTTGTTTATTATGCGTGGCCGTTGATCACTAAAGATGACGGGTGAGGATCTATGATGTTTATGATATCTGCAGTTTTGGAGTGTCACATGAGCATCGAACGAGAAGAAACATACCAACTCGCGGAAAAAGGGGAAATTTCTCTCAACCGATATGTGTACACATTGGTCGACTTGAATCGGTTCTTGAAACGACGAAAATTATTCTTCGTTTCGTTTCAAAGCCTAGAGCTTTTTACTGTAAAGTCTTCGAAGATGACTCTATATCGCGTGGAGCGGGGTGAAGGGGGAGAAAGGTGGGCACTTTTATCCTCGAAAATTGTGAAACTTTCAACATCCAATTCCGTTCGTGACTACTAGGTCCGGCATCGTTTCGAAGATTGAAGTCTCCTCTCTCTCTGCGTTCACTTAAATTTCGCTGTATAATTTCTTTTTTTTTTTTTCACCATTTTATATTAAACCTTGAACGTCAGGGACAGATGGAGGTATCTCGAATTTTTTGTCAAAATTCAAATGTTTGCGGAAACATTTTTGTGACTAGATACTACAATGATCTTGAGGATTGAAATCTCTTTGCGACGATTATTTGAAATTTGCTGTACGATTTTTTTTTTTTTTTTACTGAACTAACGATAAAAATTCAAAAATTCAGAAAATCCTAATATTTTGTCGCCCTAAGGTTCAATAACCAAAGAAAAATCGCACCACAAGTTTTAAGTGATCATTATAAAGGGGAGACTTTAATCTTCAAGATGACAGCAAATTTAAGCAGGAGAAAAAACGTTTTAATATTTTAATTTTTACAATATTACAACTTTATATTATATTTTTATTATTATATTATTATTGTTATTATTTATATTTACATCGTTATATTAATATTATTTCTATATTTGTTTACTTGCTAAAGATAATCTGAAAATAATTAATTCACCTTAGAGACAACGTATTACAATATTGAATAAGTTTAAAGATAAATTCTTAATTTGTTGTCCTCGTTCGACATTAAACTTCTAGATTCTTAGTAATTTTATCGAACACTTTAAAAATTCTCATACTGAAAACAGTTTTTTTCGAGAAGGTTCAATCGAATGTAAACACCTTGCTTCGAAATAGTGTCCATTTACAATTTTTCAATTAGCCTCGTCGCTGTAATTTCTCTCATATTGTCTCGACTTTCCTCCTTTTTATCATTTTCAATTTCTCTTTTCCCTTGTATCAAGCGCACGACGATGGAATTCTTAAGCCGCGAAAGACGAGGGAAGAAAAACGCGGAAACTCAAACGGTAAACTTCAAGTTGGATGCTCGAGGGAACGTGGCACATCCCTTCCGCGTTTCAATATGGCGGCGTTTTCGCCGGCTGTTATTAATGTTTCAAATTTAATCTGACGGAGTGGCGCCGAGTTCACGCCTCTGTGAACATGCACGTCGTATCAAACGTTGCCCGTTGCAGTATTTGAGAGTAAAGAAACGAGCCACGCTCGGAAAAAGGAATAAATAGAAAATTGAAGAGAGAGAGAGAGAGAGAGAAGGTGATTTTCAATCAAATAAGCAAGGAAGGACAGTATAGTTAGTCGATGGTGTTTCGAGCCTCGTTATCGGGGAATTACTGCGTGTCGCGTGGAAATTATGATCTGGCCGTAATATCCTACGTGGTGTTCGTTAATTAAGCCCCTCGACGCTGGAACTACCAAAATGACCAATTTATAATTGAGGGCCTCGCAGCAAGAGCGGTGAAATTCCGTTTTTACCAACTGCGAGTAAATTAGAGGAAACTGTTTTGAATTTACGAAATTACGACGACGTCGGCCACTTTAAAAAAGAGAAAAATAAATATATATATATTTCCACGTGGCCGATCGTATTTTAATTTTTAAAGTATTTAAAGTATTAATTTAAAGTATTTTAATTTTTAATTATTATATGTATGTACAAAGAATGCAAGAAAATTTCTCCAATTTTGCACGATAAAAAAACACCAAATCCAATTTGCTCCGTTAATATTAAATATGGGAATAAAATGATTAATAGAGTTTTGTTCGAAATTTCGAAACAAGCGACATTTAATTAGAAGCGTGCCTTAAGGTAATTCGAAGTAATTCGAATTAAGTAAATCACGGACTGGCCAATTTTATAAATATCATTTATTAGAAATAACGTTATTCATGAGTTTGTCATCGTTATCCGTGGGAATATTTTCATCTGCAAATCACACGCACATTTGAAGATTTCAAGTAAAAGAACTTTCATACACTTATGTGATTGTATATTGCTTTCTTTCTGTTTAAAACGTAGAATGGAAGCAAATCAGGATCTTGCACGAAACTTTGCAATAATACGATCGTTTGTTATTGGATTTGCATCAAACGATGTAGAATGTTTGTTCGCGTGTATTATATATCCTAATTTAAAAAAAAAAAAAAAAAAATTTAAATAATGTNCGCAAGGTCCTTAATTGTTATTGTACTTGCAACTGTATTATATTTCAAGGTTTTCCTGTTTTTTTTTCCACTTTGGCTTCCGATGGAAATTCCATGCTTTAGCTAAAATCGTAATAGACGCGTGTTGCAAGGACAAGCTTAATACGCAAGCTTTCTAGATATTTTCCCTTTTGTTGCACACTGTGATTTCACTTCTGAGGAAGGGCGGAGGGGCAGTAAAATAATGTCCGGAAGTTAAGAAGATTTAAGAGATTAGTATACACGTGAAAATGAAAATTCTGCTATTTCGCGGACTGTGAATAACGGCTGTGCTCGTAAATCTCGCGACTAAGTAAGGGAAGAAAATTAATTCAATCTTCGTTTTTATTGACCCTTTAACGGACGTTGGCCAATTAACTCGTTTACTATTAGAAAAGAATTTATCCACCGCGTGAAATGAAATATCAAGATCATTTCAATCCATTTCAATCCTTCGAGGACGACTTCAATCCTTCATTTTCAATTATGCACAAACGAAATCAATGTTTGAAGCTGTGAAAATTACTGTCGAGTAATATTAACTAAATTATTAATATCATATAAATAGTATAATATTAAAAAATTATTAATACTTACATTAACATTATTATATAATAATATGTACTAATATTACTATTATTATATAATATAAGATATATGAAAATGTATTATACATACACATGTATTATCACGCAATACATTACACGTTATAAAATAATTTATTAATTAGAAAAATAAGAATTTATGAATATAAAATCATCGTTATGAATATAAAAGCGTCGTTCCAGTTGAAAAAAAAAATAGTTAAGAATATCTTGACATTTGCATTGTTTATAACATTTCGACTCAGCTATTGTAAATAACTTATGACTAAATACGAAAAAAAATTGTCAGAGACGGTCTTGAACTTTGGATTAATTTATACAATACAAACGTTCATGCATGCGATGGAAAATAAAATGATTCAATTAAACCTTCGTTCGTTCGAAGAGGGAATTTCGAGAACCAACGCACTACGTATATAGCGCTCTGTGTATGTATGTGTGTATATAGCAGTCAAATCCAATTTGCACGATCGGCAACGTGTGTTACAATTAACTTAACGCGGGCACGGAGTAACACTAACAGCACGTTCGTGTCACCACGAACTATTCATCGGCATTGTAAACTGGAACGCGCGCGGAGCATATGTACACGCGCGTTTTGATGATAAATCGAGCGGGTAAATCGAGCGCTAATGACGTAAATGAATGAATTAATTCGCGAACTCGTGTCGCGTCAAAACACGGAACAGGTATAATAATACGTCTCGTCTAAATTTTCCACGCAACGCTCTGTGTACACACGTTCATTCAAGTTGGGGAAATCAATCAAATTTTTCCTGATAATCGATCGCAACGTGGTCGACGATTATTGGACTCCAACTTTGATTGCTAATCACGGATAACGATTTACATATTCCTGCGTCGGTCGTCAGTTACGACGAATAGTTGAAACAAACTTTCAATCGTTTTTCGACATTATGGCTGAGGTGTTCCCTTTTTCCAATGACGACGATATAATACAATCGTGGTTGTGTTACGAAGTGATTTCATATTTTGTTAAAATTATATCAGGGGCCACCAGGAGCGAAAGATTAATCAACGAGATTAACGATGAAATTTTCCAATAATTCTTAATCGCGATTAACGATTAACATTCCAACGATTTGATTGTTAATCACACATAACGATTAAGTCCCTGCCTTGGTCGTCAGTTGCGACGAATAATTAAACACCTTTTCAGTCATTAATTGCGATTAAATTCTTACTTTAATCGTCGATTGTTATTAACGATCTATCGATTTTAATCGTCCGTCGGACACTTTGTTGACGATTAGCTGAAATTCTTTTTTTGAATTTAACGTTCTCTGCGTGTCTTCTACGAATGAATGAAACAATATCTGACGCAACAAAATCAAGTTCTTTTATTTGACAAATTTTGAAAGAGTTGAAAATAAATTAATTAAACTTGCAGGTAGACACACAGATCGCTCTTTATAGGACTCTAAAATTTCAAAGCTATATTTTCAATTCAAATGTGATTACAATCGAAATTCAATGCGTGACAATATTAATCGACTGAATCAGTCGCCGATCTTTCAACGATCGAAGATCAATTTCTTTTGATGAACCACTGGTTCAATTAATTTTATTTTCGTTTTAACTTTCCAAAAAAAAAAAAAAAAAAAAAAAAACTAGGNTCAAGCTTCTTCCTCGACAATGAACAACTGAAACAACGAATTTTCGACGATTACAATAATTCAAACTCTACCGATCACAGGAGAAATGTGGCAACGTTTTAAACGAACTTTCAACTGCGAGCTGCTGGAGAAAGTCATTCGCTTACGCGGCGATCTTTATAAGGGAAGGAACTCGGGGAATCAGGGAGAAAGGGAGAGAATGAACGAGTGAACTTGTTCTCGGTTTCATTGTACGGCGAAATCTGTACAGAGATGTCGATCGCGTATTTGCGTAGGCAAACGAGAAACTGCTCGTTGCAATTGCGAGAGAGTCGATTGAACGTTCGAAAAAGTATCCGGACACCCGATCGTTTCAAATCGTTTTCGACAAACAAACAACGAAATTTCCCTGCTGAATTTAGGTTATTGACAATTATTCGAGCAATTTAATTCGCGCACTGAACTGTTCGTTCAACGAATTCGCTATTTGGATATTTTGACTAAAGGTTGATATATTATCACACAATCTTTCATTACATCATCAATCGATAAGTAGTTCTCTTGTTTAGAGTAGCTAGTTTAACGTGTAGTAGTGTAGTCAAGTTTAACGTGTACCACCGGTGGTACACATGGCACTGAACGTGTTATATTATATTATATATATATTAGAATTCTCTCTTCTGTCTGTTTCTTTCTTTCTTTCTTTCTTTTTAATAACAATAAAATGATGTAAAAATACTCGAAAATATCGTTTCCTTCTTTGGCCAACATGACAATTAATGCTGCGAAGACCGAGATGACTACTAGCGCCACGTGAGCGTTAACTACGCTGTGCAGAGAATGCACTAGCGATCATGAGCATTGGGTTACACACTTGTTGATTACATTTATTGGAAAATCCTAACAGATTATATACAATAAATATAATATTGTTTTATTAGAAGATGGATCCACACTACAAGTAAATAATAGATTTGTGATAAAATAAAAAAACACACTGACAAGAATCCAGTTGTTCTATATTAATATTTATCACGTTCCGTGCCAAGCCATTTTTGCCTTTTGTTGTCGNGAATCACTCGTTCTGAATTTTCACTACAGAGTTGGCTGGCAATTGATTTACAATATCGGAAAATTAAATTCTCCGCGCCGCCGCGTATTCTTGCAAAGAATTCACTGGCCGCCGTATCATTATCATGCTTTATATACATAATTGTTTATCAGCGTGTTAGCTTCCTCAGAAGCAAATGAATCTGCAAAGAAAATAGAAGAGGACAAAGTTTCATTATTAATATTCTTTTTTTCTAATTCCTTGCAATTTTCAACATTTATAAGAATGTTTCTCCGGGCTGATGCTGGTATTAATGTAAAACGTATTTACAAAAGATGACTTTACTATGCGACACGATATTTACAGATCGATCCGAACTTTCTCGAACGCTACGATTCCAGAGCCGTGCACTTTCACCAAAGTGGAAAGTAACGAACGACTCCTCGCTTACAGTATATAGTGATTTTGCATTGAATTACGTCCCGAAGATTACGTAACACTTCGTTCAGTCATCTTCAGCGTTATATATATATATTCTACATTCGTGCAGTAATTATGGGAAAACACGGTAAGCGTTTTTGTGTAAGCATATCGTGTATAACAAGATGGCGACATCTTCATCTCAAACGCTGAGTTTTTAGGTTAGGTTCAGGTAGGGAGCTCGAGCTTTCGAAGCTTTGAGAATCGAAGCACTCGCAGCTTTTAATGTTGAAGTTAAACATTTCACAGTCTGCGATGATATTTATATAATCATCATTGTACATAATCTAGACAGATCGAGTCTCCGGCGATTTAAGAGTTCGAGGTCGAAGCTCCGGATCGTGTCATTTTTACGACACTATCTTCAGATAGTAGAACGAAAAAATAGTTCTTCCAGCAAAAAAGATCGACATGGTACATTTTCACATAACGAAACAAATGGTAAATGATATTATTGTTAACAGGAAATCGATCGTAATTACTTTTGTGACATAAAGATAAAACAAACAAATAACACTACTTAATGGGATCAAATGGAAAACGAAAGGTGAAGAATAAATTTAAATTGGATTTATGCTCTGAGCTGATTTAGCCAACTATTTCTGTTCGAATGATATGCTTGAAACGTTGAAAAATAATTAAGTAGTTTCATCCTGTCGAAAGGGGAAGATGAAGATTACGAAAAACGCGAAATTTGATTCGTTTGATTGTTGAACTATGCGCTTCCGTGACAATTTAATAAGCGTTTGTTGCTTGCCGTGGAATAAGAGAAACGAGAGAGTTTAATAAATGTTGAAATTTCAATTAAGAGGGACACGTGAGTTGCGTCGTGTTCCAAGCTTTATGAAGAAAAATGACAGCGCGATTATTGTAGCGGAAATCACGACGAAGAAAGAGGGAAGAACAATTGCAACGCGGTTTTATTGCCTTCCGCGAATGTGTTTCCTTTCATCAGAAACGAGTTTTTAAAGAAAAAAATTTTGTCTAAAGCTAATTCAGTAGATTAGAAATACAATTACTTGTCGTTATAATAAGACTTTTATCCAGTTATTGTAAACATTTCTTTTCTATAATTTATACGAGTTATATTTCGAGTAACTTGGGAGAGAAAATTCACAAATAAAATGAATTACTTTTCAATATTACGTTTTACCAATAAATATTAATTAAAATTGTCAAAACTATTAAAAAAGTGAATCATCTTGATCTTTTTTGAAGTGAAACTATATACATATACATTATATATACATATACATTATATATATATATATATATATATATATATATATATATATATATATATATATATAATATATATATATATATATATATATATATATATATATATATATATATATATATGAAGTGACGGACAAAAATTGATTAATGTAAATTTTAATTAATCGTTAATTTATACTAATCGATTTTTGCCCCTCTTCAAAGAAAAAGAAATATATAGATATCTATTAAGCTATTTATACCAGAGAAGCACATAATTTACAAAATATCTTAATATTCAAGTACATTCGATAAAATAATATTGCATTACGTAATCTCGTGCTGTATCTTCAATCACAAGAGCAAATATTTATTAACTTAAAAGCGTTCCGCTATTCACCAAGCGAAACGATTCTAAACGACGACCATGTGCAAACGAATAGTTGCCAGCTCTTGTTTGTTGAATATTTCAGCAGATTTCCAGAAAATCGTCGACAACGATTTTTCGTTAATCTTTCAATGGTTACGAAACGAGCAAAACTGAAGAGTTCTTTCGGAGATAAAAATTACAATTCATTGGGAAAAACTAATATGTACATTTCATCGTACGATTTGAATCGGTGATTGCTACAAATTTGAATACTAATTTTGGGAAAGTAGCGATTATTTAACCATTGTTTCGTCGAAGCACACCGTTTACGATGTGATTTTATCTGAAGCAAATTTTCAGACGTGCAAATTTAATAAAAGCAAAATTTAAAAAAAAAAAAAAAATGACAATGCAATCTGAACCTATAAAGTGTAACTTTCGCCGTGAATTTTCAACTCTTTTTATTAACAGGAAAAAAAGAAAAAGTTGAGACCAAATTGATTCTGTAGTCTTCAGGATATTTCAAAATTTCTCGTCCGGAGAAAAGCTCCAAAACAAAAGCTCCGAGTTAATTATTTTCTAGAGCATTCCGAAAGAATCGTAACAAAACGATTTTTCGGAAAGTCGAGTTTTTTTTCCGACTGTGAACTTTTAATCGTTATCCAGTGATCTTCCACACGTTAACTTTTTTCTCACTTCGTTCTGATATTAGCAGGCAATCGGGCACCGAGCACAATGGTCTCAAATATAGGATACACATCACACACACACACGCACACAAAGAGAGAGGTAAAAGTAGGTGGAAACAATCAGAAGGAAGATACAAACCAGTGAGCACAGCGCCGACGAGCATAAAGAGAAAGCCGAATGCCGGAAGAGCAATCTGGCAGTTCGCAGCTATTACAACCCCAGCTACCATCAGACCACCCTCGATCTTCTCTACCCTCAAGCGTGATATAGGGGTCGGACATTTTAATTTTGCCCCGAGTCCGCCACTCAGCGCACCCTCCTCAGCCGCCATCGTGCCGGGCCTGGAATAATAGATAAACAACAATGCTTTTAGTCAATTGAACTGATACCGACAATGATTTGATAATAATGTTTGAATATAACACGTGACAATGGAAAACGGCACAGCTTTGTCGGGCACAATAATCGAGAATTAAAAGAGGCTTCGATCGCATTTGAAATTTTCGATTGTCACCCAGTCGAAACGAGAGTACGCTCGGCTGGGAATTAATTAACCTTTCGCTTGAAATAACGAACAGGTCGCAAACACGTGCAAATACGTATAAGGAATTGTTATTGTATTCAACGCGACTAGAAGTTCGAATGAGAAACGATGGATCGAAAATGACGCACGCTACATAAGCATGTTTTCTGCCAAGCCATTTTTGCCTTTTGTTGTCATTCAGGCCATTTGATATTTTCACTAAAGGTTGATATGTTATCACACAATCTTTCATTACATCATCAATCGATAAGTAGTTCTCTTGTTTAGAGTAGCTATCATATCGTGTATCACAAGTGGTACACGTGGCCTGAAGATCAAGTTTAACGTGTACCACCGGTGGTACACATGGCACGTAACGTGTTTAACTTACACAAAAATTGAATTCGTGCGTGTCTCTCGATGATTTTGAAATGACACACACACAATAGGGGCACCCATAAATAATATCGTTGTTTGGGCACAGTAGAAAATTTCATTTCATTTAAAATTTATCGTCACTGGCAATGTTTATTAAATTTGATAAAAAACGATACTACTTAATACCCCTAATAATATTCCACATCGACAGAGTTAACCATAAAGTTCTGGCGTAAAGTTCTGCAAAAATTTATGGGGGGAAAAAAAAAGAAAAAAAAACAGGGCTCAGCCGGGATTTGAACCCGGGACCTCTCGCACCCAAAGCGAGAATCATACCCCTAGACCACTGAGCCATCACTTATCGTTGTTTGCTACAGTGCGAGCACAACTTGCGATTAATACCGATAAACTTCCCAATCATTTTTCGCGGTACTCGTTTATATATATACGTATATAAAACCATGTAAACGTAAAGAGTTCAGATATAAATACTCTTCTCGAAAAAGATATCGTCTCAACGTTCTTATTTCATCTCGTCCACGTTTTTACAAATTTCGTTTCTGCGAAGCTTGCGAAGGAAATCCTTGGACGAAATTGGTATTTGTAAAAGATTTTTACTCTCGCGAAAGAAAGAAAAAAAAAAAAATTGGGCTCAGCCGGGATTTGAACCCGGGACCTCTCGCACCCAAAGCGAGAATCATACCCCTAGACCACTGAGCCGCTTTGTGAAAGTCGCTTTAAGATACGTACATTACCGGTAGAAGAGTTCTACTTTATCTACTTATCGTACTTTTCTTGTTCCAAACATTCCAAAACGGTGAACGTCGATTTTCATGAGAGAAAAAAAAAAAAAGATTGATCAGAGAAATTTCTAATTTATAGGGCTTGATTTCGTCAGTGTGTAGAAATGCGTGGAAATATACTTCGCATCAATTTTCTAAGTTTAGCAATTTAATCGCGGTGAAACACACTCGCCGCTATCTTTGAATAATGAACGTTCTATAAATGAAAGTGCACGGGTCAATAATATTGGAACATCAACGTTCATTAATTTATCGACGTTACAGTAATACATTACATACAGCTACAGAATTTCTTCGATAACGTGATGTCGTTGAGGAAATATGCGTTTCCTTAACACGCTTCTATGTTACTAAACCGAGTTGTTATGCAATCTGAAGAATTTATGGAAATCCATTGAAATTCCAAGAAATCCCGTCGAAAAGAATTTTAATAAATCTAGGAAGAAGTCATACATGATCACAAAAATTAGGGGAAATTTCTTCTTTTTTTTTTTTATTACACAAGAACGATTTATTAAGCAAACAGCACAAATCAAAGAAAGTTTATTTTTTTATAAGAAAAAAAAAAAAAAAAAAAA
>NIPQ01089905.1:2232-22633 GCA_002806875.1 Lepidotrigona ventralis hoosana
CGTACGAACAGTTTGTTGTCGTCGTGTTTCATGGAAAGTAATCGGAGGGACACGTAACAGACGAACACTAGTTGGCACATCATCGAGCATCTGATCGTTGTCTTTCTCGTGATCCTCGCGATGTTCACCATTGTTTTTCTCTCGGTTTTCATCTCCACCGCAGCCCAGTCCTTGGCCATGTGTATCAGTAGAAACTTCAATGCTTGCGAACAAAGAGAACGACGGATAGAATATCTCCCGAAAGTGTTGTTCGTGCAATAAAATAAAGTTTTTTTCTTGCCATTCGTAAAAGAAATTTATGTTTACTGTTTGACGAAAGATATTACAACCTTCGTCTGAAATTTGAGACTTAACCGATCTAGAAATTACATTTTTCGTGACAATGAACTGAACTTTTTTAGAAAAAATAGAAAAGTAATATTTTGAAATTTGTTGTAATCTCTTTTAAAATTGAATATCGTTTTTATGATGATATCAGGATAAAATTCTTACATTTGCCATTCATCCAAAAAGCTGCAGTCTCCATGAGCGAAATCGTAATAGTTATGTTAGCCATCGACAGATTCTCGACGATCAGATTCAAGTCATGTGCGATGAAAGGCAGATTTATGGTTTGTGGACCACATACAAAACACAGCATCGCGAGAGACGGCAACAGAACGATGTAGCTCGAAGGTTTGTTCCATTTCCTCCCTTCCGGCCAGATACCCACGTACTTCATTATGTAACGGTTCCAACCGAATTGGTAGTTCAGTTCTGCTATAGATAGGGAATTAAATAATTAGTGTGGGCCGCAGGATTATTTTCTTTCTTATCAGCGATACTATTTAAAAATATGAGTCTTAAATTATTATTTCTTACATTATTAAATTAATTTCACTTTATCATTAATCTTCACTGAACAAAATATAAAAAACAAGAAAGATATAAAACACAAAATAAAATTAAATATTTCACATTTTTGAATACAATATAATGAAAATTATATATGTCATATAATACTAACTCGTGGGTTCAAAGAATAATTTTGATCTACAGAGAAAGGATTTTTCTGAGAATTGTATATTTAACTGTAAGAGTTTCGTAGAGTAGCGATAGAAAGCTTAATACAAGAGAATAAAATCGTAAGTGTAGGAAAATTCGACATTAGATAATTTTCATCAGCCAATTTCTCACCTTCATTTAACTTACAGAAATCAATAATATCAACAGTACAAGATCATCCAATAAAATATAGCGTACTTATTATATTAAAAAGTCTCAGTTTTTTTTTTTTAAACTTCGCATTGACTTTACTTAAATATTTATTTATTTGTTCTGAATTGTCGAAACCATTTGTAAGTTAGTACGTAATACGTTACCTCGTTGGTCATCCATGACGATCAGCTTTTGCGTGACTGTTCTCAGGCGATTCCAAAGTTACTTCATTGCTCTTCTCAGCGCATGCCCTTATTCTGCATTCACAATGCGCATATGTCATCAATTATTTGTAGTTCGATTGAACTCAATTGCACGTTTAAGTTGAAACTAACTGGTACAGTTTGTTTGCCACAAGTTTGTTATTATTTGTTCGCAATTATTTATGATATTGCCCAGGATACGATGCGACAAGCGTGGAGCGAGGGATGCTCGCGGCTTCTCAACATTGTTAGTCCCTTCTATTTTTCTTTCATGAACGTACATCAAAACTTGCAAGTGAAAAAAATGTCATCCCTTCGCGAATGATTTCAAATTTAGAAATTATTCGGTTCAGCCCGCGAAAAATATTTTACATAAAAATGAAATGATGAAGTTTATGTTTGTATACAAAAAATCGTATTGCAAAATAGAAATAAAGCTTAAAAATTTTCTTATGTAATACTAAAAATGATTTGCATCTTGTTGTATATAGACACGATATACCACGTATTTTTATAATTTGTGTATTATTATATACTGTGAAAGTCTGTTGCGTTAGTGATATCAATATCTTTTCCAGTGACATATCGTGATTCGTAGATAAGGAAGAAATTAACAAAATGATCGGGTGCAATGGAATTTGCAACAGAATGTAAGTTTTATACTTAAATTTCCATTGTTTTATCAATTATTTATTACTATATATTTATATACTATCGTTACTTTTGCGTTTATTAATTCTTTATTGGTCTTTTCAATTTATTCATTTTTTAAATTTTTTGCTTGATTCAGCCAAATACATATTTGAGGGTACACGTAAGAAATATGAAAAATGTAGAGGAATACGAGGATATAGAAATGATGTTTTCGAGATTTTGTGAGAATCATTTACTTAGGGAATATCTCGTTAACATTTATGATAGCTTTATTACTTTCTTAACGGTTGTTAATTGTTGAAAACGTCTCTTTATTTTTTATTTCTACGAAGTATAAATAACTGAATAGAATACTAAAATATTCCGTTCATGTTATTTATGCTTTCACCGAAGTGAAATGTTAAAGAATCATAATTATGGAATTCCCTTCATTATCTTTGCATTGCGTATAGAACAGAAATGTACGACATCGCGGTTTTCAGGATCTGAAACATACAAAAATATTGCTGTCGAAAGTATTCCAACATTAATAGAATTATATTTGCTTAAAATGCTTTGAAATTTCATTAATACATTAATATGAATATTATATGTATAATAATATAAATATTATATGTATTCTTAAATATTAGAGTACAAGTATATATTTCAAAAAAACAACAAAATGTAATTATATAAAAATATTTCGTAGTTCTTTATGCTAACCTTTATTCTTTAGTGAGTTTATTTGTATTTCTTATCTTATTCTTAACATGGCTATTCATGCTATATACTAATTTTGTACTAAACATACGTTAGCAACAAACGATTTGTAACTTCTTTCACGTTGATTTTCATATATTTACATTTCATTATAATGTTAGAGGAATTTCGATATATTTTACATATTATTTTACATATGATATGTTCGAAAAAATTCTTTTATTATAATACTTTCATGAATTACAGTATACGGTTATGGATATTTTATATGCTGAATGTTTTAGTATAATTGAACGATTTTCATATAGACATTATTATNTATAATTGAACGATTTTCATATAGACGTTATTCTTCTATAAAATTTGATAATACATTACACATAAAAATCACTTAAACTAGATGAACTGTAATTCATGACCGAATCTTCACGGATCGCGATCTTTGTAGGATTAGAAGGATGATTTCACTGAAAATTGTATTCATATCGTACAATTCGTTTTTACATACCTGGGTATATAATAGCACAGTAAACCAGCAAAATTTGCCTGCTGTAATTTTTAGCGGCATTGCTGTGGCTCGACACATAATAATTATAAATAGTCTTGCGTCTTTTGGAGGTAAACTGTACCATTCGCAATTGTACGCTGCGTTAGCTATATCCGTACTCTGAAAAATTGTAAAATTTAACATGTTCGAATTATCGACATGTCCAAATTGTCCTGTATCTAAATATCTAATATTCAAATTTTTATCAGAAAAACAGAGACTAATTTTTCTCTCACAAGTAATACCTCCAGCGTAAGTCTTTCGCCTACGTAACAATACAGGTATAATTGCACCATCACACAAGCTACGTAGATAATGATAAGTATGATATAGAATATCATGAACCGCTCTGATTTGTCCCTATATAACTATAAATTAGATTAAAAAGAAGATATGTTATTTTATATAATATTTTTTTAAAATATAAATTTAAGGAATAGTATGATTCTTTTTCCGTACCATGATCGCTTGAAAACACTGGAAGCATAATTGAACGATAAAACCAAGCATTTGAATCAGAAGCATTACGTTGAAACAATTTTCTACTGTTTCTGTGAACCTTAAATGTGCACATAGTACAATTAATAAATCAATTAAGTATTTAGTTACGGATCTTTTCCAAATAAAGATTGTATTAATTATAAATGCATAGTTGCATAAATTCGAAATATAATATATAATATAATAGTAGAATATTATTAACAATTTTAAGCAATAAACTTATAAATAAAAAGTAATATATTGCAGTTTGTTGTATTTAAGTTTAAATCAGATTTGAATTAGTAATTGATTTGTCTCTTTAGTAATTGACCTTCCTTTCGTTAATGAAATTTTTTTATTATGTCTCGAATGTAGAATCAGAATTTATAATTGAAAATATTTTTTAAAACACTCACTCAAGGGCGATTTATAAAACGAGATTGGTAAAAGATCATCTATTAATAAAAAAAAAAATTCCAGAAAAATTCACAGTCTAGTTTACGTTAAAATAATTAAATTGCCAAGTGTAACATAATTATTCACTATTAATCGTATATAAATAAATTGAGCGCGAATATAAAATAGCTTTTGCAAATTGATTTCTCGCTCATTAACAACTTCTCTTGTTAGAATCTCCCTTTCGTACCTTTTCTACACTTCCAAAGTCATTCAAGATTTCTTATAAGTACACTTCTATTCGTAATTTATTCTCAACACATACCCGACGATATAATTGTGCTTCTCAATAATTTTCTTCAATCTTGCTTGCAAATCTTTCCTATCACACAAATGAGTGTTCCTCAAGTCGTCCTTCAAATTCGAAAGCTGTCCGCAAGCATGCAAGACAAGCACAGTGATAAACGTGTCCACGGATGTATAAGTCACAGATGCGTATATATCTGCCATAACCTGACCAATTATTGTCAGTTCGTACATTGGACTGATGCTCGTATTGTAAAAGAAATAGCTACGATAGACCAATTTGTTGTCGCTGTCTTTCAATGTAGATAATCGTAGGAATAAGAAAGAGATGGCTACGAGTTGGCACAGCATTAAGCACGCTATCGTGGTCTTTCTACTGATTCTCGCGATGTTCATCATTCTTTCTCGTCCGGTTTTCGTCTCCACCGTGGCCCAGTCCTTGGCCATGCACTTCAGCAGAGACGTCATTGCTTGCAAGTGGAGAAAATGGCAGATAGAAAGTTTGCTTCTTGAGATAATAAAATTCTTTCTGCAGTTTGCAACAGTACTTTTACTTTGATAATTACAATTTTACCGTTTAAAATATCTACATACTGCTTGCTTAAAGGTGTTGTATTTTTTTCGCAAATCTGGAAGTCACATATAATGTAGTTTTCTGGGACGTTAGTATTTGGTAAACGTATGAAACTCCAATGCCCTTTAATCTGCATTTTCGTTAATAAAAGAAGTATATATGAAATAAATATTTCATAATAGTATGAAAAACGAAATATGGAAAATGAATAAAAGTGAATACTTGGTATAGCCAAGTATATGTTAAATTCTGTGTTTATAACAAAGTATAAGTTTCATTAACGTTTAAAATTAATACATGAAAAAAATTTAATCGATTAAAGCGGTTAAAGCGTGAGATTCTTACGTTCGCTATTTGTCCAAAAAATTATAGTCTTCATGAGCGCAACCGAGATGGTCATGTTACCCATCGATAAATTCTCGGCCACCAGATTCAAGTCATCTGCGATGAGCGGCAAATTAGCGGTTTGTGGAACACATACAAAACACAGCATCGTGAGAGATGGTAACAGGACGACGTAACTCGAAAGTCGGTTCCATTTCCTCTCTTCCGGCCAGATACCAATGTACTTCATTATGTACCGATTCAAACCGATATGGTATTTTAAATCTGTCACAAAAATTATTTGGGTTCGCAAATGTAAAATTTTTTATCCATAATATTATTTATAAATATAATTAACTTTTTCTATTTTATTATATATATTAGACTTATAATCAGTTTATAACCACTATTTCTTACTGTACTTAAAATTTCAGTCATGAACAACTGTTTCAAAGATTTCTTATCATTTCTTTTACAAAATATATGTTTGTGTGCTTTTATGTACATACATTTATTGTAAAAATATATTATTTCGATTGCATTTCACTTTCTACATATTTGCACATCGTGAATAATTGGACATTAATAGTCACAAAAATTTTTAATTAATAATTAGATATTTAATTAATAATTGCTATATCCAGGGCCCTGTGATTCTACTTGGCTGTTAAAAGTAATTTTGAATAATTTCGAGAAAGAACTTTCAAGTAATATGCTTTTTATAAATTTTTAAAATATTTAAAATAATTAGAAATCGTTGATATGACAATTTTATAAGATTCAAACACAGAATAAATAATTGTGAATTGTCACTGGTCGATTTCCAATAGCTAATTTTGTATCTTCGTTCAGTATATTACGATATTTATGTCAGTATATATTCATTCCTTGTATATATTATTTTGGGAAAATCTAAATTTCATTAGTTTTTATTTATTTTTAATATATCCATTTGCGGAACAGAAGTTTTTCCAAACACTGCTACTTTTATAACACTTATAATTATTTGTAATAGTTAAAATTACCTCGTTGGACGTCCATGATAACTAATTTTCGCATGACTGTTTCCACGCGATTCGATCACCTCATCGTTTTTTTCAGCGCATGCCTGTATTGTGCATTCAGAATGCGCGTATGTCATCAATTATTCGTGAAGGGTAATTTTGATGTCGTGTAGCGTCTTTGAGTTGGATGCAATGGTACAATTTGTTCGCCAGAAAGTTCTGTAATTATTCGTTTGTAATTTTTTATGATCTCGTCCAAGACAGTAAGCACTTTCTCAACACTGTTAGTCTTTCACGAAGAGTTGAAGAATTCGCGAGTAAAAGAAATTTCATGAAAGAATTCGCAAGTAAAAGATATTTCATCGCTTTGTGAACAAAAAAAATAGTTCAGTACTAACTAGAAAATCATGTGTTGCGGTAGCAATTTTTTTAAGATTAATACTTGGAAATTAAACGTACGTGGTTTTATAAAATTGATTATGTCTAGTAGTAGAATGTAGTAGTTTTTGAAATTTGTGTCATATTAATCTTTCATTGTGTGTTTGTTTTAAAACTGAAAAAATTAACTCTCTGATTGGACAAGTAAAAAGAGAGCAAGTCTAATTGTTTAGAGCGAAATAATATAGTATTTTCAAAAACGTGATCTATATTTTGAATTACAATATAATAATACGAGATATATATTTTTTAACTTCCGCAAATTAAAGTTTATTAAATATTGAAATTGTAAATATTTTTATGTTTTCGATATTTTCGTTTCCTTAATTTAGTTAAATTTCTCCTTGTACTTCTCGTGGTACAAATTTTTCTAAGCTATTCTAAATTTTGTGTTCGATTCATCTCCAGTTTCTTCAAAAACAGAACTGAAATTAAGAATCGGAATTCTTAAAGGGAAATCAAAATTCTTGAGCGGAATTCCTAAGGGAAACGAAAAATAATATTTTCGAGGTTTTACACAAAAAAAGAAAATACTCTCTTAATAAAAACAGAACTGAAATTAAGAATCGGAATTCTTAAAGGGAAATCAAAATTCTTGAGCGGAATTCCTAAGGGAAACGAAAAATAATATTTTCGAGGTTTTACACAAAAAAAGAAAATACTCTCTTAAGGAATCTCGTTAATGTTTAATAACTTTATTACTTTCACGCCACCATTTATAAATTGATACCAAAGTATTTTTTCTCGTATTGTCGAAGTGATGAGCAGTTATAAAGTTTAAAGAAAATACTCTCTTAAGGAATCTCGTTAATGTTTAATAACTTTATTACTTTCACGCCACCATTTATAAATTGATACCAAAGTATTTTTTCTCGTATTGTCGAAGTGATGAGCAGTTATAAAGTTCCGTAATTAGAGGATCGTTGCTCTATTGATTTTTCATTGCGTAGAGAACGGAAATATACAACATTGTCGTTTTCAGCGTTCACCTGAAATGTATAAAAAAGTTTCTTACGAAAATACCAGAACATTTATCGTAATTAGAGGATCGTTGCTCTATTGATTTTTCATTGCGTAGAGAACGGAAATATACAACATTGTCGTTTTCAGCGTTCACCTGAAATGTATAAAAAAGTTTCTTACGAAAATACCAGAACATTTATTAAAATCTTTTTACGAATTTCAAAAACATTTGTGCAATTCAGAATTCGTAGTTCGTGTTAAATGTCGATGCTTTGTTCAAAACGAGAATTATTATTATTATTCAAAATTAATAATCCCAATTTTTTTCTACTCTTTTATATTCATTCTATTTACTTACCTTTGTATTCAGAATTCGTAGTTCGTGTTAAATGTCGATGCTTTGTTCAAAACGAGAATTATTATTATTATTCAAAATTAATAATCCCAATTTTTTTCTACTCTTTTATATTCATTCTATTTACTTACCTTTGCTAATTTTTAACATACGAGACGCAAAATTTTTTGCAAACACCACTGCTTTTTTTACAAATTGCATTGAGTAATGCACAGTTAACCCGTTGAGCGTTCATAGTTCTTTTTTCATCGTTGAACTTTACGAACTCCTACGAGATGTTTCCCCTTCGTTCAATTCGGAGTGCGCATTATGATATCAATTAATTGCATTGAGTAATGCACAGTTAACCCGTTGAGCGTTCATAGTTCTTTTTTCATCGTTGAACTTTACGAACTCCTACGAGATGTTTCCCCTTCGTTCAATTCGGAGTGCGCATTATGATATCAATTATTCGTGAAAAGGTAGTTCGGTGTCGTCTCTTATCCTACGCATGCTATTTAGCAAGCCGAGTCTATAATTACAGTTGTCATTCGTGTTTGGACATCTGTAATTATTTGTAGCCATGTGCACAGCGCGAGGGAGCAAGGGTGAGACACAGCTGACGCTTGCGTTTTACGCATGCTATTTAGCAAGCCGAGTCTATAATTACAGTTGTCATTCGTGTTTGGACATCTGTAATTATTTGTAGCCATGTGCACAGCGCGAGGGAGCAAGGGTGAGACACAGCTGACGCTTGCGTTTTGTAGCAAGCCTGCGTGCACTTTACGCATCAGTACGCGTCGAAATTTACGAGGGAGAGGAAGTCGCGCGAAAGGTGATATCGATGATGTTATTTATTCGTCGGCGAATTGCGTTTTAAGTGGTGTAATTGTAGCAAGCCTGCGTGCACTTTACGCATCAGTACGCGTCGAAATTTACGAGGGAGAGGAAGTCGCGCGAAAGGTGATATCGATGATGTTATTTATTCGTCGGCGAATTGCGTTTTAAGTGGTGTAATGTAATGAATATTTGTAAGTGTTTCTCGCGGAATATAAAATGCGCAGTGCGTCGAATTGATAGATAAAATTATAATTAAATTCGTGAGACATGTATTGGATTTATAAATATTAACATACGATACGATACGATCTTGTAAAACACGTGACGTGTGATTCGAAATTTTATTTCATTTCTGTGCAATTAATTCTGTTTGATCTTCGTTTTTTTCGTGAGACATGTATTGGATTTATAAATATTAACATACGATACGATACGATCTTGTAAAACACGTGACGTGTGATTCGAAATTTTATTTCATTTCTGTGCAATTAATTCTGTTTGATCTTCGTTTTCTTTTTAGTTTATAATTCGACTTGGTTGAATTTCGTACGAAAGTGAGACACAAATTATCTTCCAAAATATAACTTGATGAAAGATTTTAAAATATCCAACAAATCAAAGTGAAACTGATCTTCGTTTTCTTTTTAGTTTATAATTCGACTTGGTTGAATTTCGTACGAAAGTGAGACACAAATTATCTTCCAAAATATAACTTGATGAAAGATTTTAAAATATCCAACAAATCAAAGTGAAACATTGCTCTTACACATAAATATTTAATCTGCACTCTTTGCAATATTTCTCCGATTTTTGTGGTGCTATATTTTTATGCATTTGTCAAAAGTTTTAGTGCACGAAATTGCAGAATGCAGTGCTTTCAACAATATCTTGTACGTGAAGTAATTTTCTATCGAAATTCCATTTTCTTAATTATATTCTCACATCTAGGAATTCGTATAGAAATTCGTATAATGATTATACGAAGTACCATTTATGATACAATATGATACGTAGTTCCATCAGACTTCCTTCTATTCAGAATTCACGTAATAGTTTTGAAAAGTCTTTCGTCATGCGTTGCCATAAACGTATAGTTCTACGCGATATGTCGTATGTTCTTCATCTCCATTTATTTATTATAAATTAAGAAAATCTATTGTTTATTTTAGTTTACTATATTTAGAAAACCTATTACTTTACTGATATTAATATCATCATGATTTTATTATTAACGACGATTTCTTATATTGTTTTTTTTTTCACTTTCGTGACTTAATGCAACTTAACTAACCTATTATATGTTTCATTTAAAATGGTGAAGGGACGTGTAAATTGACAAAAGAAGAATCAGTTGAAAGAGATATTGAGATTATCATAAAAGTAAATACGTTTTTCCGAACAGTTTATGTTTTCAATTGTTTTATCAAACTGGTTACGACATGCCAGTGCGATTTTACCATTTTCGAGAAAAGAATATTCTCTCTACTTGCTGTGGAATGTGAAGTCATCTTTCAAACAACCAAACTGGACAGAAGCTTTACGTTTCAAAACGGTACTAAATGGATCGTTGTATGATTTTTTTTTTTTACATCTGTTTAAATTATTTGCAATTTTTCATCGATGTTTTGCAATTACACTTACTTTTCACTGTAAATGACGAGTCTCTAAAAAATATTCACGTAATTTCCATGACGTGTGCAATGGTGCATTTGTGTTAGAAATATCGTTATTCTTGATTCTAGTGACAGAATGCAAATTGTCGACGTGGGAGTTTGCGTTACTAAGGTGGAAAAACTAGCAGAGAACGAAAGTAATACCAAAATGGTATAGTAATATTTGTAATAAAACTACCAGTTGCGGGTGGTAGACTATTCGACTAAAAATTTAATTCATTAATTATCGCGCATGTGCTGGTTGTCCGTAAATAATAGATTACAAATGAGTGTAATGTTGCTCCAATGTGCATTCAAAGTTTCTTAACCCTCATCTGATCATCGTTTTACCAATTTAATATGATACCAAATTAATGTAATGGCAAATAATTAATATTTACAGTGAAAAAAATGAATAAATAGTTAAATTTGCAAATTCTTGTATTGTGACGATAAACGGACTAAATTTCTATATTCACAAAATTCACAGAATTTCTATTCTCATGTAAACAAATTTCGTAATCTTATTTTCTCCAGTTTTGTTCTACTGTATGATCATTTGTTTTGGCTAGGTTTGTCACTTGTTACAATTTTACAATTAAATTACAAATTTGAACTCACAATTGCGTTATAATGATAATTGGAAAGCGAAAGTACATTTAGATAAGTAATGATTACAAAGCAGGCGAATTGAAAATCAATATTATTTGCAATTTTGACAGCATATTTTGTTATCCAAATTGTCTAAAATATTATGTGTCATAATATGTTAGAATATTACATATTATATTTTATCGAAAATATGTATGTATGTTGCACAAGAAAAATTGACAACAGATACAGATGAGAATTGAAAAAACGAAAGTAGGAAAATATCCAAGTGCAGAAGGAAAGAAAAATGATCTTCTTAAAACTTAGGCGAAGAGAACTCGTTCTTGAGAACAGCTTTATTACTTCCCATAGTATTCAATTTTTCACTTTGTTTTTTTATTCCTTCCTCTTCTAAGACATCGTTCAAAGAAATGTTCCGTTCGTACTATTTCTTCCAGCGAAGTATAATAGACAATTACAAAATATTCGAGAATCATTGGATCGTCTCTATTATTTATCTTTCGTCGCGGATAGTACAGATATATACGACACCGAGGTTTTCAGAATCTGAAATGTATGAGAAGGTTATTCATTATATGTTTATAAAATGCGAAAGTAGTGTAAGTCAACAAAATTTTTGGATATTAAAATACGAGGTATAAAAGTTCCTTAACTATTAACACTACAACTGTCGAAATGACGAATTTATCATTTCTGTTGACAGTTAAGAGATATAAAATGCATTGTATTTTTAGGAATTTAAATGATCTTTCGTAAAACGTATAAATAAAAGTTTATGTATATACTTCATTTTTACTTTAATGTTTTCGATGGAAATTTTTTGTTTTAATCATCAGTAGTTTAGTGTCAAAATCTAATATAGTATGTGAAGTTACATCTTATACTAAATTTACGTTTTCTAGAATATTAGAATAAGACTTAAATTTTCAAAATGTGGTGTTGAAAATCAAATAGATTACACTAAAAAATTGACTTACACCACTTCCCTATTAATCGGTTCAACTACTTAATTCTCCAACTGTCTTGAAAATATTGCTATAATTTTTATGCAAAAATTAGCGCTCCACAGCCGTATTTGCGACCGACGGATTACAAGAAAATTTCTATTCTACGATATAAATCATTTATTCTTGCCTGACAGTATAGTATGGTAGTAAAGCAACAAAATTTTCCCGCTGTAATTTTTAACGGTGATGATCTAGCTCGGCACATAATAATTATAAGCAACCTTGCGCTTCTAGGGGACAAATTATACCATTCGATTTCGTATGCTGTGTTGGCTATCTCTGTGCTCTGAAAAAATTGCTTGCTTTCATAAATATCAAAACTGCTATGATGAAACTGTCATTTTCTAAATCTTTCTACCAGAAGAGCATCCCATAGATTAACCCATGAAGATCGATTGAGGTGCTTGCGTTACTACAACTTTTCGCTTGGAATTCTTTTTCAATCGACGAATTTTTTTATAGACATTACGCGTATAAAACTTAATTTAAAGTTAATCGCTTCGATTATTTTCTCCATTTTGAATCTACTTTATGGAATTTCAAACAATTTAAGCACAATAGAACTAAAGCTATTCGTTTAAATTAAATTTCAGTCAATATCCGGTTAAATGAAGTCTTAGTGTAAAATATTGCATTACAGTAGACCTCTGTTTATTCGAACTAAATTTTATTAAATTAAATAGACTCTTATTAGCTAAATCCATTGAACTCCTATTATATGTATAAATTATTAGTATTTTAAAAAGCTTATACCAACTGGGTTCTACTGTATCAATGCTTGATCCTTGATAGGTTAATCCTCGGTTGTTTGTGCAAGGATACCGGTTTATTGCGAGTAATAATGAAGATTTTGTAATAATTATTATTATCTTTCAGCGTTATTTTGTTATTTTCTAATACTCCTGTACAATTATTGTATTATTTTCTAAGCTGTGTAACAGGAGACATATAGTAAAAAAATAAAAGGAATAGAAACTGTAGCGGCAAGTGAACTATTCCGACGTTCAACATTAGTTAATGTTGCTTTTATATACGTACCTCCGCTGTAAGATTTTCACCCACGTAGCAGTATAAGTACAATTGCACCAGCACGCAAATTACGTAAATGATCAGAAACGAGAGTTGAAAAATCATGTATTGCATTTCTTCCTCTCCAAATGACTACAAGTTAGATTAAAGATTGTGTATCAAAATGTTTCGTACGACTGTGGAAAAAGACATGTTGGTTCTTGATGATAGCTACCATGATAGCTTGGAAACATTGGAAACACAACTGGACGGTGCAACCGAGCATTTGGACCAAAAGCATCACGTTGAAACAATCCTCCACCGTGTCCGCGAACCTTAGAGACACAGTAATTAACGATATTAGAAACATGGGAAGAATCACTGATTCTCGTTTGAAAATTGATTTAATCCTTAAATGCACAATTGCTTCAAATTGTTCTGCGTCACAAAGTCGTAGAGAAATAATTTTAAGAATCCCTTTCTAAAAATTCATTTTTTTCTTTTTATTTGTTCACGCAAATTAAATGTTGTAAAAATTAATTCTTCGAACTTATTGGAGGTTATTCGATATAAGTCATAAAATGCTTGAAGATAATAATAAATATTCCAAGTATAATATAAAGCAATAAAATCAAATAGATTCACTGATTATCAACATTATTATGCATTTAATTGAAATTTTAAGATACAATACATCTATATTGTAATAATTTCAAAAGAGAGATACTAATTTCCAAATTCACATCACTCGTAATGTTATAATTATGTTACAAAATAATCGTGTATTATTAATTACAATTGCGCATATGAGGACTAAAAGAAAAGCAAATGATGAACATTTTGCAAATTGACTTCACTATTTCACTATTTCACAACTCGACGCTTATAATTTACATTTTCCATTTTTGCATCCTTCTTGCCATCTTCATTGAAAGTTGTCGTTAAAAAATTCTTTTCAATACGAACCTAGTAATGTAATTGTGCTTCAGAACAATTTTCTTCAACCTTTTATGCAAGTCTTTCCTGTCGTACGAATGAAGTTTCCTTAAATTTTCCCTCAGATTCGTAATCTGTCCGCAGATGTGTAAAACCAGCATGGCGACGAAAGTGTCCACGATCGTGTACGTGATTGCTGCGTACGCGGCAGCCATGAGTTGACCGATCATCGTCAATTCGTAATTTGGACTGATGGTAATGTCATAGGGGAAATAGGCACGGAAGAGCAGTTTGGTATCGGTGTATTTCATAGAACAGAGTCGTACGAAAACATAAGCGACGAGTACGACTTGGCACATCATTGTGCATCTTATCATAGTCTTTCTGGTGAGCCTCGCGATGTTCACCATTGTTTCTCGTTCGGTCTTCGTCTCCACTGTGCCCCAGTCGTTGACCATACAATTTATCAGTACTTGGCACATCATTGTGCATCTTATCATAGTCTTTCTGGTGAGCCTCGCGATGTTCACCATTGTTTCTCGTTCGGTCTTCGTCTCCACTGTGCCCCAGTCGTTGACCATACAATTTATCAGAGACTTCAATGCTTGGAAGAAGAGAATGTTGCGGATAGAATACGTCTTGCAACGTTCGTTGCGTGTTGTAAAAATTTTTTTTCTTTGCTATTTTTAGTTTGTTAATTACACTGATTGCCAAGAAATTGCAAGAAACAGTTAGAAATCTGAAAATTTTTGCGGATAGAATACGTCTTGCAACGTTCGTTGCGTGTTGTAAAAATTTTTTTTCTTTGCTATTTTTAGTTTGTTAATTACACTGATTGCCAAGAAATTGCAAGAAACAGTTAGAAATCTGAAAATTACGTAGATATGTTTCCTTGGGTTATTAAAATTTGATCAGAAAGTAAAAAAAATTTTTTTGTGAATGATTTTTAGAACGTCATACGACTTTGTTCTTTTATTGCAATTGTTTTCGCAACCAGTATATGTTCGTAGATATGTTTCCTTGGGTTATTAAAATTTGATCAGAAAGTAAAAAAAATTTTTTTGTGAATGATTTTTAGAACGTCATACGACTTTGTTCTTTTATTGCAATTGTTTTCGCAACCAGTATATGTGGTCGTACGGAGAGAACACGATAAGTGAGTAATTACAATATTTGTAAATTTTTCAATTTTTATATTAACTGGTAGTTGAAATAAGATGTCGTACGGAGAGAACACGATAAGTGAGTAATTACAATATTTGTAAATTTTTCAATTTTTATATTAACTGGTAGTTGAAATAAGATTTGACTAAAATCGAACATACTTTCTACGATTCAATTACGTAATACTTACGTTTGCCATTGCGCCAAAGAGCTACGGTTTTCACAACGCAAATCGTGACGCTCACGTTGCCCATCGATAAATTCTCGACCACCAAATCCAGATCCTTTATGATGAACGCTAAATTAATAGTTTGCGGAACACATACAAAACACAGCATCGTGAGAAACGGTATCAGGACGATGTAACTCGAAGGTCGGTTCCATTTCCTTTCTTCCGGCCAAATACCCACAATCTTCATCACATAATAGTTCCAACCGTACAGGTACTTCAAATCTGTTAAAAAATATTTCAAAAGCATTTTGAAAAAATTATCGTGAGCTGCGGGAACTGGATACAGGAGTTTTTATATTTCTTACATCTTTTTCTATTCCTCATACATATTTATTTATTTATTTACTTTTAATGATTGAGGCGAAAGAAATAAAAGTTTTCTTTTTTTTAGAAGTATTTTTTAATATGTATACAAGGTTACCTTGCTGAATGTCCATTGAGACTTCTCTTCCAATAACTGAATCACCTGTTCTCACGTACCTCGACGTTTTCCTCAGCGCATGCTCCCTTCATCTACTCGAAATGCGCATTGTCGTATCAATTATTCGTCAATAGGTAGTTCGGTGTTGTTTTCAACTAGTTCTCGAATTTTACTTTAGTTGCTACAAGTATCTCTGCAATAATTCATAACCTCGTACGTATGAGGAAATAAAGGGGGAAACACGGGACATTGTTCTCGACGATACCAGTGTTAGTTCGTACTTCCTTCCTCTCGTGAAATTATACCAGTAAAATAAGTTTCATTTCATCGAGAACCATCCAATAACTGTACTTGTTACTAAAAAATTAGTGTTAAAGAAATTTCTTTCTTCTTGTAAAATGTAAGATGTATAAAATTAATTAAATTATATTTATGTTGTTGGTTTTGGATTGACAAAATTAAAATGCAAGATATAAAGTAAAAATAATTGGAAATTTCATTTCTTCTCCTCGCGAAGTTTACAAATTGAAGATGTCTTTCACTATGCGTTGCTTGCATGTATCTCAATTTTATTTGTAGATTTTTTTTTTCTAATACTACACCTTTTCTATAATTTTCTGAAAGAAAAAATATAATTGTCTAGTTCGTGTTTTTCACCTTTCAGTGACTTAAAGTGTTCCAATTGGAAGCGATTTTAATATAAGAAGAATCTCTGACAGAAGTGGTATTTCCAAAACACGTGAGTGTTGTAGATATTTCAATTTTTTAATCGTTTTATCAAAATGTTTTATATACTCGTACAATTCTTTGCATCATCCATTAGATTTAATTTTTTTGAATGTCATTTTAATATTTTTTACGGGACTATGTGAATCGTAATACGAATCTCCAAACAGATATTAAAATATTTATCAGCGTGCCATATCTTGTATTATCATGTACAGGAATAAACATATTACGACTTTTATCTTCTATAATAATTATTTTATCTCGGAATCATCGACAGAAACTTCGAGTTGAAACTCGAATAAAAAAATATTCGATATAGTTCGACAAAGAATCGAGAAAGAAGGGACGGAAATTTGTGAAAAACGTTTAATACACTCAGCAGTAACGACATCGTATTATGCTTTGTCTGCGATAACGTTCCGTTGAAATATCTTTAAACAATATCTTTAAACGAACAACATTGTGTAGCTGCACAGGATATTTATCTTAAAAGAAAGATTTCTATGTAGATTACGGACAGAGGGACTTAATCGTTACTTGTAACTGTCAGTAACACCGAGAGATAACCCATCGCTGTTTTCAGAATCTGAAACGAGATTTAAATAAGATTCCTGTGGATCGTGTGGTTTTCAAAGCAATGAAACTACGAAAAATATTTCTGGGTGTACAATAAAAAAAAAGATAAATTTTTTTCGGTAGAAAATCTTGTCTTAATATTATATATAAACGTTATATAAAAGCAGTGTATTCTGAATACATTGTAGATTTTTTTTTCGTATGACGTGCACTGTGCGTAATTTCGCACTTACAAAAATTTCTCCTGAAACGCGCATATAAAAACACGCAGTTTAATCGATGTACATACGCTACTGAACATTTGCATAGAGAAAGTGCCAAATTTGCCTGCAGTCAAACAGAGTGGACGAGTGGATCTGTTCATGATGAATAGAAGACACCTGGCTTCCGAGGGTGAGACGTTGTACCAGTTCGATTCGTACGCGCAGTCACTCATTTCTTTACCCTGAAACATCCGAGGTGGTTCTTCTATCTCTTCTACGAAACTCAGTACTCAGAAGTTTAGATTTGTATTCGTACTATCTTTGTTTTACAGACATAGGTTGAACACGCATTTTATTTGTGAACGTACATGTTCAAACACTAAATTAGAATTTTTAATTTACGTATAGAACGAAACGGATTCATTATAATTTAGTTATAAATTGACTGCATTAACAAGAAGAGCCACTTACTTGAATGAGAAGCATCTCGCCTATGTAACAATAGAGATATATGTGCAGCAGGACGAAGCAGATGAAGAGGACGAAAACATTTGAAAGCTGAAGATCCCATTTCTATTTTTAAGTACTACCTCATTAATTCGTGTTATTCCTCTAATGTTACAGTCATGAAATATTAGAAGTACAGCAAGGGGAACTTACGTTGATAAATAGAAAACCTTGGAAACAGATTTCGATGGTGCAGAGCAATAATTGAAGCAACAACAATATGTTGAAGCACGCTTCGATCTTTGCAGCAAGTCTTCAGTGAAATGAAAAGAAACGTTTGTAGAATTACTATTGAGGAACACGTAAAGCATCACGAGCATCAATATTTAACAAACAGAGTAATGACCAAAATTATTCTCGGTCTTAATGAAAAGAAATAATTAATTAAATATTAATTAACAATAAAAGTTACATTATTTTTTGAATGATATGTACGAGTTAAAATATCGAAGTGAGAAAGTGGGAAAATTTTCGTATATTATTGAAAACGAAAAATAAGTCTTGGAAGATTAAATTATCGCATTGTGACAATATACATCATGGTATTGAAACATTAAATTTGCAATAATTGTAAAATGATTGTAAAAGAAAATTTGAATTAATAATCATCTAATGCTCCAAGTGCTCAGTTGGTTTGATTAAAGATTAAAGTGTAACCATGGGACATTGAATTCATGAACAATACAACATCATGTTCCTAAAATATTGAAATTATCATACATTAATAGTAAATAAATAAATACACAGTTTTTTGAAAAATTACAATTATAATTACATAAACTATTCACCCGTTCAGATGATCGTACTTGGTAACAATCAAAGTCAGCTCCCTTTGAAACTCATCTATACTTCTACATCGTTTGTTGTCACCCATCAATCTTAATAATTTCATCTTCAAAATTGCAAACTGTCCGCACATGTGCGTGATCAACATCGCGATGAAGGCATCGACCGTGGTGTAACAAATAGTGGCTGAATACGCCGCGATCACTTGAGCAAAGTTGACCATTATCAACGTCGGTGCTGGCCGAACGTCGAAAGGAAAATATCCGGGATAGAGGCTCAAACGATCCTGATTTTCGTTTACTCTGTCGGCCAGATAGACAGTCACTATTCGAAAGGTTAGAAATGCAGTGATCATCGCGAGAGATGATGACGAGCATAGTATAGAAATGAATTTCGCAAGTTTGGCCATCTTCAGCATCGTTGCCTTCTCCTCCTCCGTTTTTAAACTGTGTCAGTCGTCGTAAAAGGACTTCATGATGGACTTGAAAGCTTGAAATATAACCAATTTTGATATTATGTAGAATATTAATCTTTATGATACTTATAATCTTACAATGTTATAGTAAGTTAATGATAATTAATTAACAATAATAAGTAAGTTAATGATAGTTAATTAACAATAATATTATATTGAATAATATATAGTAATATATAATGTACAATATAATATATAATACTAAATAATAGAATATTAATTTTTAAGTATATGAATATTATTCTATTATGTAATTCTATTATTGTCGTCAATTCTTCAAACAGCTTCAGTAGATAACTATCTATATTGTTATCATAATTCTATTACATAGAATACAATTATAATTATTATAATTAGAATACAATTATAATTATTAATATTAATATTCATTATTAGTCTTCATATCCAATATTAATTTTCATCAATTTAGAATATCAATTTCAATACGAAATCTTTATACTTGCGCTCACCTATTTATATTTATCGACTAATTACCAAATAGAGAAAATACGTAATTGTGCGAAACAGTAAAGAAAATTCCTTTTGTCGGAATATATCGATGAATGATGCGAGCGTGTGAGTGTGATTGTCTTTTGTCGTCAACTAAACGAATGACCACTGGATCCGCGTTGACTAGTTGATCTCGAAGCGTCGTTCTGAACGTACTGATACATGCATTTCTCATCAATTACATTATCGCCAATTCTTGTTCTACCAATAATCAAATAAACTCGGACAGGAATTAGAAGAATTTCTTTTTGTTAGCAACATTTTTCAATTGCTTTTTAATTTACATTTATATGTTTATTTTTTACTTTTATTTATACTTAATCAAAATTCGCAGTTGATAATATTTTGAAATCGTCATTTTTTAAACATATGGATACCCTCATGGATTTCATCGAAAATGAACGACAGAAAATTATTTTTGCAGATTGATAATTTTCAGGTAGAATAAAGTTTCAAAATACGGTTCAAAAATAATCAAATTTCTGTTTGTTGTAATTGCCGAAGTTGAAACGAAAGAAACGTAAAAAAATTTATGAATTTTGCAAATTAATCCTTCGCTCTTCAACAACTACCCGTGTCTATATAATCTATGCGACCTACAGTTTGTACAATTTTTACCAT
>NIPQ01089907.1:0-16987 GCA_002806875.1 Lepidotrigona ventralis hoosana
TAATAAGTTTTACAAATAATTTATAATTTTATAGATAATGTTAGTTAATATGATTATGAAAAAAAAGCTGTCACTTACTTGACAAAGCTTTGGCAACGATCGGATTTGTTTCTCGTAATTGGTATCCTGTTGTTGTACGATATATTTCCCTGTCGAAATTTATGCCGGCACGAAACGCCGATAATGTATTGCTTAAAACAAATCTGCATTCTTCGACGCGGACGCGGCCAAATAACTACAATGGCATGAATCACTTCTCCCACATTAATCAATCGGAGTACAGATTTTTCAGATTAATAATATTACATTTATTTGAGAAATCGTACAGGAAACGATACACCACTTATCATCCTTCGCCATATCTAGATGGCCATTGACTAAAGATAAAATAGACGTGATATTATGTAGGATTTTGCGTCTCACGTTCTGAAATACCGATCTTAGAAATGTCAAAGTTCCTTGCCCCCTCTGTGATTTTTCACGGAGAATATATAATTTCTGCCATACTCAGTCGATAATATCGCATAAAACGCAAAAATGGATCAGGAGTCCAAAAACGGAAGAAACGAAAAAATATTAAATGTCAAGTCTATTTTGTTTGTTGTGATTAATGATGCGATAATGAGTCGAATGTCAAAGATCGATCGAGTGTCCGTGAATCGATATTTTCATCGATTGTCATGTAACCTCATAATCCCATGACAGATGGCGCGCACAGTGTTTTAAAAATGGTAGTACAAAATTTAATTTCAGATTCTCTGTTCACGATCCATAATTTGCTTATAATAGAATTTATGAATCTATACAAACAAATATGGCGACTGCAAATCCAAGATTATCGGAGCTACCATGATATTAATACTAATTGTGTACACCTAGGTAAAGATCTAAACTTAGTATGTTATACATCTATCATTGTGATCATACAGCATTATTACGTACATTTTTATATAATAAATTGATATGTTTATCAAAGTAAGATTGAAAGGTTATGTTTAAACTTACATTTTAATTTGTATGGTTATGAATAAAAAGAAATGAATAAGGAAAAATTTGCAGATCCACGGTGACCTTTGGTAAACTCACGTAGCAAGCACAAACTTTGTGAAGTATCATATTACAAGGTTACTCACAAACTCGCGCGCATTTGAAATTATCCGATCCGCTGCTACATCGTTCCCAGCATACGCTGTAATCTGCAAAGGAGGAAGAGCTCATATCTCAGTCGTTTTATCCTTTTAATTCAATGAACGGAAACAATCGAAATGAATTTTGGTTTTCTTTACGTTGAATATAAACGTATACAAGGTATATACGCTGTAATCTGCAAAGGAGGAAGAGCTCATATCTCAGTCGTTTTATCCTTTTAATTCAATGAACGGAAACAATCGAAATGAATTTTGGTTTTCTTTACGTTGAATATAAACGTATACAAGGTATACTGATACTTTGTTCACTGACCACATGTCGCGACTCGTCTGGCCAGTTATCAAAGGAGATATATTTTTAGAAAATCCCAAATATTAAGTCCGAGCGAGATGGTTTAAGAATATTTGAATATTTATCACAGGAAACTTTCATGTATAATATTTTGAAATTTTATTAGCGCCACAATGAGGAATGGTTATTGTGATTATATTAGTAAAATTTGAAAGGAATTTGGAGGTATACATAAAGTAACAACAGAAGTTAATATATCATCAAGTGTATTTTGCAGACATCATGGCAGATCATCCATCATATTAATAAGCTTTGATATTCAATGGATCATCTTTGACATTTATTACACGTTTCAAATAACAATTATGACTATCGTGTCTTATTACAAAATATTTCATATGATATGCAGTATATGCNGTGATTATATTAGTAAAATTTGAAAGGAATTTGGAGGTATACATAAAGTAACAACAGAAGTTAATATATCATCAAGTGTATTTTGCAGACATCATGGCAGATCATCCATCATATTAATAAGCTTTGATATTCAATGGATCATCTTTGACATTTATTACACGTTTCAAATAACAATTATGACTATCGTGTCTTATTACAAAATATTTCATATGATATGCAGTATATGCGTATAAATTGCCTATGACAAATGTACACATATTACGTTTATTTATCTTACTTAGGTAATATCAAAGACCTGTTTCACAAAATCAATTCCAAGAAGTGGTGAGGATAACGATGGTCAGTTAACAAAGCGAAATCCCGGCAAGTTAAAGCGGTGGGGCAAGTGATAGCACCGGTGGCAAGATAGCACCGGTCATCGTGAATACAGCGCAGAACAGAACGGTACCATTCTTTGCGTGCTAGTCCAGCAGGCAGTATTCATTTTTAGTAGGGAATTGGCTCTCGAACTGGAGCGCGGTCGCTACGACCGCAAGAGACACCTGTTGCGCTATTAAGTAAGCCGGCAGCCGCGAAACACGAAAGCTGAACGCAGCAACGATGCGCTCTATTCGAACGTGCTTGCGCGCCAAGTGACAACGTGACTCGTTTACAATTCTTTCTCGACGATTTTTTTTTTAAAAAGAGAGGTTCTTCTCCAAGAAGAAATACGGACTTCTTAATCACTTTTGTAATGTTCTTTTTTCTCATTGTTCTCGGAGGTGCATTTTAATGGTGGCTATAAAATCAAACCGGTTAAAGGGAACTTATCTGATTGCAACATCGCATCGTACATATACGCGGAGAGAGTTGAAGTTTTGTGGCTGTTGCATCGATCATACTCCTCAAAGAATACTCGTTATGTAATATCTTTTTCAATATTGTTTTCATTGGTACATAAATGATATGTAAACGAGGTGAGATATAAATTGATATAAAGTTAATATATACGATTATATTAAAAAAGTGCATATTATCAAATATACTTATATATAATTTTATAGAAAATACATAAGACTAATACATACTCGAATTTAACATCCACAATTCTACAACAGCTCTGAGACTTATTCTTTTTGAAATGTAATACGACCTCATTGCCGTGTGCATAGTAATGAATTGATTACATCTAGCAACACGCAGGATATCAATTACGTTAACTCGATATTTTCTACAGTGGCTCACAAAAATATTTGAACACCATCATAATTTTATACATATATTATGTGAATTACATAAAACATTTTCAAACTAATTTCCATTAGTATTCTAACGAGAGACGATTGATTGCATTTTGACTATAGAATTTGAGATTAATCTGAAAATGAACGTAGAAGTTATAGGAAGTTATAGGAAATATAAAACTTCAGTATCAGAGAAATTAAAGTGCAAAGGATAAGGGAATGTTTATATATACAATAAATACATATTATATATACAGTTCATATATACAGTATATGATACAATAAGCAACACAAACTTTTATTTATATATTTTAGGAAAAATCATGCAAATTTCTAAAAATGTTTCGTTGTAAATTTATAAAATTATTATTATTCTGGTACTTCTACTGTCAAAGATGATTAAATATTGTGAGTTATATAAAAATAGACAGATAAGGTATCTCTCCAAATTATATGTTTGCAATAAACATATTGTAACATCTATATTGGTTTCAAGTTTTATCAATATGATTGTATCTTCATTACAATACTAAGAAAATTTTAAATACACGTATTATTAATAAATAACGTTTCTACATATTTTTGCGAGCCACTGTACATCAATACTATTACAAATTTCGTATCTAATTATTGCCTGTTTCTAACAGGAATTAAAGCTCAATAGAAGGAAGTGTTGCATGACACTTGGTGAATCTGATAAATATTTCGTCGATTGAGACAGAAATAAACGAGGTAAAACGACTATCAACGATAGCAAGAGACACGCATATCGTGAAACAGGTAAAACGAAAGCCGTCGAAAGAGAAGAAACGTGAAGATGTTGAAAGTAGTAGGATTGGAGGATAACCAGCGATTCGCATTGATGAAAGTAAGTCAACGTTTCGATTCGAAAGAAGGTATGACCGCAGGGTCGAGGTCATGACAAAAAAAGATATTATGAACGTGTCTGACGAATAATTAACGTTTTGTGTTGTGAATTGAATGACATTCTGCTTTATTTAATTTTCACTTGCCGATTTCGATATATACAACATATTTTTTTTTATCTATATTTATATATTTTAATTTAGTCTGTATTATATATTTCATTAATTTTATCTGTATTATATATTTTAATTTAGTAGAAAAATCTATTAACTTAGATGTACATGAAAAATGCAAGAAAATATCTAAATTGTGAAAGTAATTTTTGAAAGTAATTTATTGAGTATAAAATAAATATTGCTTGAATCATAAAGAGGAAGAGGATTAACGCTTTTGCTTGAATTAAGAAAAGAAACAAATCAGCATTATTGACAATTTGCAAGAAATAGAATTATATACGAATTTAATAGAAGTATTATTTCATAAAACATACCATGTAGGTAATGATAAAAATATATAGCTGAATTTTTACAAATGCGTGGTCCATAATTCCGTAAGAAAAAATTCAAACATTCTAAGCATTTCTCCCAAACAATTTTCATCTGAATATTTTTTTCGCCAGGTACATTAGTAGAAAACTACAAAACTATGACTTTTTAAACTAAAATGATTAGAGGGTTAATTATTTAATTATTATATTCAATGATAACAAGCAAGATTGTTTTATATATATATATAATAGAAAAGATAAGAATCGTATGGTACATCTTTCTCCGTGGTTCAAATCGAAGACATCAATAATTATCAAGTCTGCCTTACAGATAATACGACATGCAAACTTAAAGATGAAGTAAACAATTAGATTATCATAGAGACTGCTGTTACATAATTAATTTGAATAAATAATGCAGACTAGTAGAAAATTATACGTTTTACGTAATAAAATTTTCTTGCATCAGAAGTCTTTTACAAATGAAAAAAAAAAGATCAGTCATTATATACGTGAATTCTTAAATAAACTAAGTGACGTTACTAAATACTAAGAAATGTTAGTGTTAAATTAATATATTCTCTATTATATTCTCTATTTGACCTCACGCGCGTCATTTTTATCAAGAAATTTGAAGATGTATAATGTAGTACTTTGGTATTGCAAATATAGATTTATAATATGTAATAATACAACTAGTGTAAATATGAAGATAAATGAATTCTTTAATGTTTATTTTCTCCAAAAATTTTATAAAGAATATAAGAATTTTTGTAAATATAATAATTGACGCTTACTGCTGTCGACTTGATGCTAATGAGTTTCAAAATGTTTTATACCAATATAATTAATATATTAATATTATAAAAGTTTTAAAATACTTTCATGAACTATTGTGCAATATGCTTACACTAGTTGTAATTAGTAGATTCTACAAATTTTTATATTCTGATTATTCCACCGTATGCAACATAATTCTTTTTCCTTTTTTTCCAATTATTCAATGTAATAACTCTTGTTACCATTCACACCCAACATGAAAGTAGTATTCAATCAGCGAGCTATTATCATAATGGACGATGTACAGCTATTTCCTATCCCTTCAAAACTTTCATTCTACACCGCCAGCAATGAGCACGCTTTTTATCATCGCTCTCGTCGCTCGAAAACGTGTCATTATCCAATGGATTTCACCTGATGAAAACTACTTTATCGCAGGGCATGTATACACTCCTTCCGTCTCCACTCACCGACTTCGTTTTTGAGAGTTGCTAAATCTATCCGTAGTACAAATAACTCCAAGTTCTCTCCTTGTGAAACATAGTTCTTTCTATACCTGTTACTTGTGTGTGTAGGCTGGCTTTTTTACACAAACGTCAGGATGATCGAGAGTGAGCGGTTCCCCCCCTGCATTAAAACGGCACTTTCTTTACCCTGCTGTGACACGTCTTACAACGTGACGCTGTTGAAGATTAGGAGCACACATTCACACATTATCTTTTAGTCTGTCCATTAGTTTGCTTATACATGATTGTATGTGTGTAAGTCGCGTTTGTTCCATTGGAGGTTCTCGAATTCTATTACATAAAGGATGCAACTAGCATATTAAGCTTGATGTTAGTAATTGGATTGTGCGATAGTTTCTATGAATTCTGTGTTGTATTTCAAATAAGGAAGTTTGCAGAAGATAGAGTAGAATAAAAGGCAAACAATGCTTTATATTAATGCATTAATGCATTAGTGGATTTCAAATTTTTTTCAATCTTTTTTTTGCCAATTGGTTAAACTACGTGATAGATGTTATATTCTGTTTTATGTAAAAAATTTCACATTAAATTTTTCACAATCTTTCTTAATTTCTTGCAGTAGTAATAATAGGTTTTTGTTATTAGTAGATTGTAAACTTTTTATGAATATTACTAAGAATGAAAACCAAATAATAATTTGTTTCATCTTTTGAACATCATAGTGAAAACTTTAGAAGTTCTTCATAACTTGTACAATGCCAGATGATTGATTTACATTGACACAGAAAAGAACAATTTCGCGAATCGTGACCAACAAACAGAGATCTTAGAGTATTTTGCAATTGTGGTAATTGTAGAGTCTATAAACTACGTGCAATACTTAGAGAACGTACAGAAGTTTGCCATGTCCTTCATGTAGAAAGATTTTTCAGAAAAAGGAACTAAATTGATGCGTGTAATGCATGTAATACATATACTTAACATAAAAAGAGTTATTGCGTGATTTCATTTACATTTATCTATATATCTTTTTTTTACTTTTTTCTAATTATTAATGACAATTAGGCTACCGTAATATTGCTAACATTGATCCATTTTCAGACTAAAGTGATACAAGAAAAAAAGATAGAACGTGAAATATTTAGAAAAATAGAATGTGAATTTTTATCATAATAAATGTTGGAAAATGAAGTTTGAAATGATACAATGTAGAATGGAACTTGAATCTTTATTCAAGTATTAAATCTATTAAGTATCTCAAGTATTAAAGATATTAAATCTTCTTATTTTTATTTAAAATTTTTAAAATATTTTAATATTTAGTATATTTCAATANGATACAATGTAGAATGGAACTTGAATCTTTATTCAAGTATTAAATCTATTAAGTATCTCAAGTATTAAAGATATTAAATCTTCTTATTTTTATTTAAAATTTTTAAAATATTTTAATATTTAGTATATATTTCAACATTATTTTTAGTATCTTTAATATTAATATGAGAATTTNATTATTTTTAGTATCTTTAATATTAATATGAGAATTTTTTGATGTAAATTCAACATGAAGAATAAATTTCACAGATCTCAGTCACAGATTTGATACACGACATGTGTCGATGACCGGCGTTTCGATTATGGCTAACCGGATTGAGTTGACCTGTTGAAAAATCTGCGTGAAAGTAAATACAGGTGTTTTTGTGTGGAACAAAATCGTCGAAGATTTTTACACTGACCTAATTTTTGCAAAATTAACTGTGCAATTCTGAGGAAAACGATTTACTTTCACTGCAAATCGTAGATGAAAGGCAAACTAGCAAATTTTCAATATAATTCTCAGAAGATAGATGCAGTATGATAGATAGATGCAGAATATAGACATAGAAAATAGATACACTATTAATAATAGAGAAGCATATATATATATTTTATATTTTAAACTATATAAAAATGCATAAGAATTCACAAGTTTCAAAAATATTATACTCACACACAAAGTAAAATATTTTACCACTGAAAGTTTTTCATTATGAACAGAAAATATTTTGCAGAATTGTTTTTGTCTTCATATGTTAATTATAATCTAGATTTAATAATTCTATGAAATTTAAAGAAACTGAAATATTTATAACATTGTGAAAATATCTTCTGGTGAGATACACTACGTAAAATTCATTTCATTTACATTTTTTTTCAATAATATATACATATTACGTTGCCTTCGTATCTCTCTGCAATAACTATAAATTTTTATAACATTTATAACTTACATTTCTTTTCCTTTTTACCATTCTGGCTACCTGAATTCTAGATTCGATTACACAACTCATACGAATTTCTGGTTTCAGTTTAGGCGGGCAGTTCAAGACATTCTGAAGCAACCGCATCACGACGATAACTTTCTACTACGTTGGCTTCGAGGTATGAATTCTCGTAATTTGTTGTAACTGTTCGCACGGTTTCTCAACATCATATGCGTCAAGTACGTGTATCAATGCCCTCCAAGAAAATTTATCAGCTTTGTACTCGCAACCAACTATGGACTTGGACATTTATGTCCATTTATTTCACATACGACTACTCATATGACTACATATGATATATCTATTATTCATAAACACATTGAATGTTCAATCTGGCTGGCTGGTTCGAATTTGATAGGAACAAACATCGTGGATGACTTCGTTCCTTCAATTATACTAGATAAAATTTTCTTTCGTTATTCCTATGTATAGTGAGTCACGAAAGTACCTATTAATTGGAAAAAGATCATGTGATGAATGATCTTGATCGTGTGATCTTTTCCAAAATATGATGCTTTATTATATTCTGCATATAAGATACATGTGATGAGAAATTGACAAGTAAAGTTGAACGTAAAGTAAATAATGGCACGAATAGTACATGTATAGATCGTTACGTAAAGTGTAAATTTTTTTAGTTTCCGTTGTATACATTGGAAGGAACGTCATCTTGATGAAGATAAATTTGTCATGATGATACTCGAAAATAATGAATTTTCTTGAGGACGTCGAATACAATTAGCTACTAGATTTTTCAATGAAGAGTAAACAGTTTGTTTAAATATTTTCAAGGTATCGTTAATCCTCACAATATCGTACATATGATACTCGAAAATAATGAATTTTCTTGAGGACGTCGAATACAATTAGCTACTAGATTTTTCAATGAAGAGTAAACAGTTTGTTTAAATATTTTCAAGGTATCGTTAATCCTCACAATATCGTACAAACTTTGAGCTTCAAACACTCGATAAAAGAATGCTATGAATAAATATTAGATTTTAAGTTTGCAATTTGAGCAAAATTTTAAAATCCTAGAAATTTTCGAATTTAAATTATATCCTTGATTTTAAACCAGAAATTATTATATATATATATATATATATATGATTTTCAGCAAGAAAATGGGATCCAAATGCTGCGGAGAAGATGTTGCGTGATGTAAGTATGTTTTTCCTTATAATTACTGATTCATTCATTCATTCGTTTTTTTTATATATATATATATATATATATGATTTTCAGCAAGAAAATGGGATCCAAATGCTGCGGAGAAGATGTTGCGTGATGTAAGTATGTTTTTCCTTATAATTACTGATTCATTCATTCATTCGTTTTTTTTTTTTCTTTTCCTTTTTTAGAGTTAAAATTATTCAGTTTCAGAGAAACCGAATAATAAATAAACTCCTTCGCTTCGGAAAAAATCCTTTTGAAAGGGGGACAACTTCGTTTGAACTTACGCTGTACTTTCACATATTTCATGCGCATCCTATCTCAATATACAATTTACGTGCGAAATGAACGGTGTAACATGATTAATAACTAACTTAATCACCGACCATGCTTAATCAACTGACCAAATTTATGTCTTGTTTAATTAATTTCAAAATTTCTTAATTTTTTCCTATTTTCTTTTAGATCCATTGTTATCTGCTCTTCTTTCAGCGAAATGTAACACATATTGTCATTGACAATAATCGACATTGACTTATGTTAGAATAAATATTTGTATAGATTTTTCTACGGAATTTGTAATTAAAGAAAAATTACAAAAACTTCTACATGAAGAAAATTTAGAAGAGCAGAAACATGTTCACGACCAAGTTCATTTTGATTATTTAACGGTATTATGATCTTACGATGTAAGAGTAAGTCGCCATTTACTTTGAAAGATGCAGTGGAAAATGATCGAACGACTATGATGTTAGGTTCCAACAGAATTTATCAGTTCTGCTGTCTTATCTTAAATTATAGAAAGAAATATACTTGTTATTTTGATAGATTTGGAAATTGGAATATCAATCGAAACAAATCGAAGTAGATACGTTGTTTTTGATTATGAAGATTTACATTCAAATTACAAATAATCCAAATGAGACAAAATACTTGTTATTAGTTACAAGAATAAAAGAATACGTGCAAATTATTATTGAAAAGCAACTTGTTACATATAAATCAGTTGAGAGTATCGATTCGGGACTTGGGAGAATTGTTCGAACTACATACAAAGCAAAAGCCAAATTAACAAAAGTGAACGGAGAAAGGTATAAATCTTCAGGTGTGTCTACGTCTCTTTTTCATATTAAGAATACTTTCAAACTCGTAACGCTTTCCTCGATTATAGTGTTATCAAGAAATCTGCGCCTTTGGGCATAATTGCAATAACTTGCATGTTCTTCCTAGCATCTAGACTATTATGTCGATCAGTCATCCACTTTTTGTTCGATGATCTGCAGCCTACAGCCACCGACAGTCACAAATTTAACCGTGAAAGTTTGAAGAAACGTGTTCCACGATCTTTTGAATTTTTGCTGATGCACGAACGATCTACGAAGCATTAACCAGAGATACGAACACTCTTTCTATGGTCTAATGGCCAACGGAAGAAACACACACACACACACACACACACACACACATTATGCATTTTTCATCGCTTCAGGTACTACATAACATAGTATATGTATCTACTTCCGAATTCTTTTCGCTGCATTCGCCACTAATTAATTATTCTAATTGTTTTAGTTAACGAATGAGCTACGTGTACGAGCTATGTTATCTTTAGAGAGGAATATAAATTTATTTGTATCAATTTATCTTTTATGTTATTGTGGAATTTTATATGCTGTGAGATTATAGAATAGCAAAGAATTTTGTTTCATAATATTAATACTGTGCAAGAATAGAGACTTATAAATTATAGTTAATTTCATATTCGTTCGTTTGTGTTTGGAAGTATCTTGCACTAATTTTTTCTTCCTTCGAACTGAATTTATAGAAGTATTTAGAAAAGAAAGACGATTCGTGTGCTTGTGTATGTGAAAAGAACACTTGTTCACGAAACCGAGGAAAATCAGCTACCTGGTTAACTAACTTTTAACAACTCACGCTTTAAGCTAATGGGCAAAGAGAGAGCAGAATAACTGTTTGCAATGCAAACAGGTTTAATATTTCATACTTGGACCTACTTTTCCATAGATTTTTTTTTTTATAATTATTTATTAAATTAAATGAAAGTTACAAAATTAGTATAATAAATAAATTGATGAAAGAAGCAAATTAAAGTTTAATTTTATTAATACTAAATGGTGGCAGGCAAATTTTTTATTTTACATCTGCATTAACGACACGTAAAATGAAGAATTTTTCATACGTAATTTGATGCTGTATTATTGCTATCTGCATCGTGTTATTATTAATTTTTATAATAATTAACAACGTTCAAAGAGACGAAATGTTTTAGGATATAAAATTTAAATCGTGTGTGTGCTTTCTTTTTTTCGAACGGATATTGCAATATGTTGGTTGCAACTGTGTTCCCTTTTTCCCCTTGGGATAAACTAGAAATTAAATTTCGTATTTTAATTATTCAAATAATTCTCAGTTATTAAACAGGCTTCTTTAAAAACAGGAATTTCTTTTGAATTGTAGAGGATGTATATCTTATGCTATTAATTTTCTATAAAATTTTCTCTATCATTTTGATAATTGTCGTTGCAGTTCATTGCCATTCTATTTTCAAGGTAAATGTTGAAAATAATAATTTTAAATATTAAATTTATTTAAATTATATTATTTATCTAATCTGTGAATTTGCATTTAGATTTACATATCTGTAGTAATGTAGTTTGTTATAATATTTGTATTAGATTATAGTATCGTGTACTGATAAGAAATCTTATATAATCTTATATAAATGTTTATATTTCTTATCATATCATTTGTTTATATTTTAACTTGATTGTTTCTAAGATATTAAATTTGAATATTAATATGAATATATTTATATTTTTTATCTAGTTTTTGTATCCCATTTATTATTGTTATTACATCCAGAAAATCTATTTCTAACTTATTACTAATTTTTAGTCTATGGAGTGGCGAAAACAATGGGAAGTCGATAAATTAAGCGAATGGGATCCTCCTGAAATTTTGAATGATTATCTACCTCACGGTCTATGTGGTTTCGACAAAAATGGTGCCCCAGGTAAATTTCTTTCTTTGATTTTTCAAAGCGATCCACGAGTCATAACTATGGTATTTCTAGGATAAAATACAGGATAAATTTAGAGATTTTAAAACATTGAAGTTAAACCTTATAAAATATCTGAAATAAATGTAATAAAAAGTCTGATCATCATAACAACAATTGAAGATAAGAATTTAATAGAAATTAATAATGTTTACAGTGGTTGTTGTGTATTTCGATGCACTGGACATTTATGGTATTTTGCATGTTGTTTCGAGAAGGGAAATGATAAGAGTGACTATAAAACGTCTCGAAGAATATTTAAGTCTTTGTCGAGAACAAATGTTAAAACATGGTCCTGCGGCTGGCCAGGTTGTCGTAATTTTCGATATGCAAGGTTTCAACTTGCGACAGTATCTCTGGAGACCAGGTAAAATTTACATTGATTTTGTAATCGACCGTGATTACGTAACTCCTTAAAAGTTGTATTTCATTCGAGCCTTCAAGGTATCATTAAAAAAGTAATTCTGTAGAATTTTTTCGAAAGTGTTAATCAATCAGGTACTTATATAAGTTGAATTTTCTATTCAGAATTCTATGAATTTGTTAGAAGTGATTGATTAGCGAAGTAAAAGTTTACCAAAATGAAGGTATTTTCGTATACCTTCGTATAAATTTTTCAAATATAATTGTATAAAACTTTTTAACTTTTAATTATGAGTAAATTAGCTTAATTGTGGTAAATGCTAATTCATAATTCTATTTTTCAGCTGGAGAAGTCGTTATTACTTTAATCCAAATGTACGAAGCTAATTATCCAGAGATTTTAAAGAACTGTTACATAATTAATGGTATACTTTTTATAATAATTAATAATTATATGATTAAATGATTGATGTATTATATATGTAATCGTATTCTTTTATAGCTCCAAAAGTATTTGCTTTTGCATTTTCGGTAGCAAAGAAGTTTATGAATGAGTATACTTTGTCAAAAATTCAAATATACAAAGCAGATCCCGCGAAATGGCAGGCAGCAATATTTAGTAATATTGATAGAGACCAAGTGCCTGCTTTTTTTGGAGGTACCCTTAAAGACCCTGATGGCAATCCAAAACTTGGTACCAAGGTAAAATAAGAAAAAACTAAAAAAATAAAATTTACTTTGTCTCCAGAATTTGAACAATCTTCTATCCAATAATTATAATATAAACCAATATATATATATATATATATATATAAAATAAAATTTTTGATAAAAGTTTTTCTGTATATTCAGATTTGTCTTGGTGGCAAAGTTCCTAAAGAAATGTATGTAACAAACATAGAAAAAGATAAAGAGACCTTCACGACAGTTACGATTAAGAAAGGTGGAAAGCTGGAGCTTGATATGTCAGCACATGAGTTGGGATCTCTACTGAGGTATGAAGAAATTTATAAACTAATTACGATATGGTAATTTTATATTTGTTGCTTGATTATATTTGTTGAATGATTGTAGTTGGGAATTTCGAACCGAGAATCATGACATTAAATTTGGTATCGTAAAGAAGGATAATAATGGAAGACAGAAGGAAGTAATACCCATACGACGAGTGGCTGCTCATCAATTAAACGAGATTGGAATTTTGACTTGTGAAGTACCTTCTACATGTAAGTAGATATCGTGTAAAAAATCATTTCGCGAAAATATCAGATATCTTATCAGCCATTTTATTTTATTTTATTTGTAGATTCTGTTGTCTTTGATAACAGTTATAGCATAATGAGAAATAAGAAAATTCATTATTCTGTGAGAATTATACCACCATCAGAATCGCAAGAATTAACGCCAGCAACTTCATAAATAATATACATTCTGTAGAGGACACTTTCCTCTAGCCTTGGCTCTACAGCCAGGGGCAATAAACATATAAACGTAATGTGAGGGATGCATACCTGAACAGTACCGTTAGGCCCATAAAGTAATTGCAAATATTACTTTATGGGACTGACCTTTGCTCAATGATACATCTTGGTCGAAAAGGCATCTTCCCAATCATTAAAAAAGGCACAAAGACAGTCGGTCTGCATACAATTTTCTTTTATTCACATTACTACTTTCCACTTACCGTTGTCACCTCTTCGCCTTTTGTTATCTTACTACCCTCGCATCTGAATTCCCAAACATTGAAAATATATGACTAATATATCATAGAAACAATACATTCCATAGAGTATTTCAAGAAAATGATGCTTTTACTTAATTTTCTCCTTTCTTAATTGTATAATTGTAGAAAGAGAAATTATTTCATACAATTTTTATAAATTTTATGTCAATAACTTATTTAGTTTATGTGTAAAAATTTATCTAAAATAGTTTTATGTTATAAAATATAGTTCTTGTGTTATAATAGTATTATTATAGATATTTATAATATATATACATTTGTGAGAATTATATATCTAATAAAGTGATTTGTAAAGAAAGAAAAGATAGGAATTACTATAAAAGAATTTGATTATAATGTGTACCAATAAAATTATACAGTAATTTTATATCTTTTAGACTTGTAAAAAAGTTAAGTATAAAATTTTGAATATAAACAATTTATAAAATTTATTGTTTACTAACTAATAAAAATGTTCATTTTGATACAGCATATGAAATTAAATTACTTAATCATCTTCGTCAGTAAGTAACATTTCAATTAAGTCACTCTTTTGACATTGATCACCTTCCAAACGTTTTTGTGTATTCCATTTTGCTAAAGTTGGTAGAACTCTCAACTTTGTTATAGAATTTGTCCGAAATGGACAATTCAAGTCCTTCCAACTAAAAGATAAAGATTTCAAAAATTAAATTTTTTAACAAAGAATACTGACATAACATATTAAATTAATATTATTCTATTAAAACACTTACAATGGCCGATCTCCAACTTCAACTTCAACTAGATGTGCTGATTCTGAAACTGTCTTAAATCCTTCTTCTATGAAAGGTTCCGCTGCAAGAAAAACAAAAGTTTTTCTATACTCATAGATATGATTAATTTATTGGTAAAAAAATGTTTTTATAAATTATTTTGAAAAAATATTTTAATTTGTTATATTAAAATATAGTTATATTAAAATATGTATATAATTCATTCTAAATGATTTTTATGAAAAAAAAAACAGTATAATTGAGGTTATGTATGAAATAAGTGACTACGAATCGAATAATTTTACCTTCAACGCAGTCTGGACACCAACTTTTGCCATTAGGAAGCTTTTTACCGCTGTAAAGTACGTAAACTGATTCATTAGATTTGAAGTTTTTCATAAATTTGAAAAAATTCTCGTATCCTTCTACGTGATGACGCAAAACCATCTTTCGTGATATTTTTTTTTACAAACGTAACGATATATTAAAATTTAATGAATGTATTTTTTATTTTATGAGATATTATTGTGCCACGGTTACTTATTAACTGTGAAATGATTAAAAACTTGCACCTAAGATATTTTCAGTTGATATTAATCCAATTGATAAGAGACGGTTCGCTTTGATTAAAGATAAGAACGTTTAGTATATACTAGTCAATATACAATTAACCTTAGATTTGAATATTATTCAATTAAAATATGATTTACAAATATTTTTTATTTATAAGATCGATATTAATTCACGAAGTATCTTTCCAATAAATAACAATGCCAGTATCCTACGCATCGTCGTATATACATGTATATACATACACATATCATGAAATATATGATAATACATATATATACATATATTCGAATATATCGCATTNTATATATATATATATATATATATTCGAATATATCGCATTGTATATATTATTACATAAAATATGAAATTTGTAATTTTTGACATGTCAAATTTGTAATTGTAAACATTGTAATAAACTCACATAGTCGAGTGTCACTACGACACTCAAACTCACATATTACACTGTTAATAAAATTTCAAAATATAACATATTATTTGTATTGAATAAATTCGTAAGTAACTGCATTCTGCAATAAATATTTGAATCTTATAAATATTGTGTTATTTATTGTACTGACAACGCTTAATATCGACAATCTGTTGTACATTGTTAACTTTTTTTATGATTAATAGCATAACAATATTTAAATGAACCGCGGTAGATTCTGTCGAAATGACTTGGCAATAGCGCGTATAGAATTCCGTAGTTGTCAATTGTCTAGGAAAATTTGAACATGATAGCCTGATTGGTCGAACCGTACACCCTCCCACTCTGATAACATGACGATGACGAGGTTTTACAGCCAATTGCAGCGCACGTAAGGCGAGGGTGTTTGGTATGCTCTTGGACAGGGCAGCTTGTTCGTGGTAATTCAAGTTTTGACCGTCTAACAATATTGTTGTACATACTGTCGTTGTCTCTTGCAAAAGAAGTAATTTCACCTTTACGAGAGTCGTGAAATCTCGCTGAATTTGAGTTAGCCGCTCGTAGAATGGCTGCAGTATTTGATATCGAATTGCACGATGCGGATATAGTAAACAGGGACGAGTCTGACGATGATGTGATCGAGATTGGCGAGGTAATTCTCCATCTGTACACGAGCACTTCAGATTTTCTTATCGTTATTTTCATTACACGTTTCGTAACGCTGTTATTCTATCTCCTTTTTTGTTTTCACACAGGAAGAGTACGATGCTAATCCAAATGTGAATGAGATAACCGAGTAAGTAAGCTTGCCCTTTACATTTCATTGTATGTGCATTATGTACCTGCGCCTGAAATGTTTTCTCGTGACAACTTTTTTTTTTTTTTTTTTTTTTTTTTTTTTTTTTTTTTT
>NIPQ01089907.1:16995-39213 GCA_002806875.1 Lepidotrigona ventralis hoosana
GGTGTCGAAACGGTAGCTATATCGGAACAGAATGTGAATCGCGGACGGGAAAGAGCTGGCCCGCAGGATTTTGAACTTTGTAAAGTTATCGGAAAGGGTGGTTATGGCAAGGTCTTTCAAGTTCGTAAAATAACGGGTAATGACAGCGGGACAATCTTCGCGATGAAGGTAGGAAAGTTTGGATTTGTTTTCTTTCCTGTTTATATGCTAGATACCTTATCAACGTCTTGCGAGATACCTATGAAAATAAATATTTTTATTTAACATATTGATCTCATTAGACATGAACAAAAATTTTCATCGTTTTATTTTCACTTATATAATTCTTTTGTTTTCCTTTGTTTTCCATGAAATTTTTATCTGTATCCTTTTATACATGTATTTTTGTTCAAATACCGATAAATATTTTTAGATTTTTATGAATTTTATTAAAAGAAAGAAATGTATAAACTTGTAAATGTATAAATAATCGTGGTTTGTAATATTATGCATTTAAATATAAAATAACAACTTATTTATAAATTATTTCTTTTTTCAAAGTTGAAAACATTTATAGTTTACATATATTGATTTTTCGTTTAATATTATACATATACATACATATACATATACATATATATATATATATATACACATACATACATACATGCATACATATATATATATATACACATATTACCAAGGTTAATTTTATTTTTGCCTCATTTATTTAAAAAATAGGTCTTGCGTAAAGCTTCAATTATAAGGAACCAAAAAGATACTGCACATACTAAAGCGGAGAGAAACATTTTAGAAGCTGTAAAGGTATGTAAAAGATACATTTAATCAAAAAATGTAGATGATTTTTGTAAATTGCTGCCTGATGCTTTTTATTAGATTATTTCACATGATAATGTGAAATAAAAATGGCATTTAATCAATATTTATTACATAGTATAATATATATTTTCATGGATAAGTAGTAGTTGTATTTTTAATAAAGCATAGCATAGAAAAAGAACATTAAAATATGTATATGCTTGTATTGGCAGCATCCTTTCATCGTAGACCTTATGTATGCTTTCCAAACTGGTGGAAAATTGTATCTAATTTTGGAATATATGTGTGGTGGTGAACTATTTAGACACTTGAATGATGAAGGCATTTTTCTTGAGGAAACTGCTTGGTATGTGAAACAGCAACATCCCTCTAATTACACTTCAACTGTAATTTACTTTTAAAGAAAAACTATATACAAATTTTGTCTTTATAGCTTCTATCTATCAGAAATAATATTGGCCCTTCAACACCTTCATTTGCAGGGAATTATTTATAGGTATTTTAATCTTTCTAATCATAAGCATAATCGTCAAGGATGTTATTTAATGTATTATTATCTTTATAAATTAATTGTTATGTTGATAAATTTTCAGAGATTTAAAACCAGAAAATATCTTGTTAGATGCAGAGGGACATATAAAATTGACTGATTTTGGTTTATGTAAAGAACATATACAAGATGGTACTGTCACACACACATTCTGTGGCACTATAGAATATATGTAAGAAACTTTTTACAATTGTTAATACAAATCAAATTTTACGATCATGTGATACTAATATTTGTATTTTAATAAAAGGGCCCCAGAAATTCTAACAAGAAGTGGACATGGTAAAGCAGTAGACTGGTGGAGTCTTGGAACTTTAATGTACGATATGCTTACGGGTTCAGTAAGTGTCATTAGAGGTATTGAAGTAAATCAGTGTAATAAAGTTTTTCATATTTATATGTTCAATTTTTAGCCTCCATTTACATCTGATAATAGGAAGAAAACTATTGAAAAGATTTTACGTGGAAAACTAAATCTTCCACAATATCTAACTCCTGATTCTAGAGATCTCATCCGAAAGTTGTTGAAGGTTAATTTTCTGAATCCTAAAAATTGTTGTGTTGTAAATTATATAATAAAATATAATTCTGTATTTATAGAGACAAGTATCACAAAGATTAGGATCTGGTCCATCTGATGCAGAACAAATAAAAAATCATCAATTTTTTAAGCATATCAATTGGAACGATGTAATTTCTCGAAAATTAGAACCGCCTTTTCGCCCGACATTGGCGAGTGAAGATGATGTATCACAGTTTGATAAAAAATTTACAACATCTGCACCAATTGATTCTCCCGCGGAATATACGTTAAGTGAATCTGCAAATAGAGTATTTCAAGTGAGGTTTTTCAAATATTTTTCATATTATTTATTTTTTGCATATATTTTTTTATCATTAAGCAATGAATTTTCATTATTTTTAGGGTTTCACTTATGTGGCACCTAGTATACTAGAGGATATGTATTCACAACCACGAGTAATAAATGCTAGAAGTCCACGTAGAGGCAATATGCGTGGTTTTTCCCCTCGAGGAACACATTTTCATATACACAATAATCATGTACAAAGTCATAGGTAAGCATTTGCATTATTATCATACGATAGTATACAAGTATGTTGGTAATGCATTCAATTAAAAATATTTGTTCATGTATTACGATTCGATAACCGTGATTGTGACAATTTGTAGACATAATGGAGTTGGGCATGGCAACATGGAAGATACAGAAATGATTGAAATAGGCTAACTGCCACTTTTTTTATAGTGAAAAATGCTTAGCATTTCGGCCTGACTGTTGAATATGACCAATCCTTGTGTCTCAGGGAGGGATTTTATAAAATATAGATGGAGTAGCAAAAGGATAGGTCTAATAATCCAGTGCTTCATTGGATATTCAGCAGTTAAATTTAGCTAATTTTTTTTTTTTAATCAAATCTAATTATAATAAAGGTCCTAATTAAGATTGTGCTTTAATAGCAGCGATGCAGCAGTTATTTGGTAGCATATAATAAAATATATATAAACTTTTCTTAATTATTTTAAGTTTCGAAACCTAAAATGATTAAAAAAAGTTTTATTTACTTATTTTGTCGTTGCTAACTGTATACTGAACATTATAACAAAATGCATTTTTCGCATACATTATAGTCAAAATACTGCATACGTTTCATTAACCCGTTAATACGTAATTACTTATTGTGTTTTTTGTACATACAATAAGCAGGTTGGTTGGATATTCATATATAGATATATATATAGAATATATGTATAGAAAGAAAGAGAAAGAGAGAGATACATACATACGTCATTTATGCTAAGTGCGACAGACTGAAAAAATTCCAGCACTTTTAGAGATTCATAAATTATACTGTTAATACACAAGTTTGAGGTTCAACCATCCTGTAATACTTGTAAATTTAAAAGTTCGTACATGGCGCGTGTACACATACTTAAGTGTAATTAATTCAAGAAAAAAAAAAATATATATATATATAGAACAGATAAAAGACAGATAGACTTAAATAACAAAGACTCATGATTCACAGCTGCCACAACCGCTCCGCCGCTCAAAATTTCATATCTGATTGTTCATTTACAAAAATATTTTCAGCAGTAATAACGTTTCCATGGCAATAATGTAAACAATAACGTGTGATTTGCACGATAGTGATAGAAAAGAATGTTTACGTAATACTACGACGGAATTGCATTTTTACAATTGAAAGTTCCTAAAGAAGTGTGAGTTGAAAACAGTGCAATTTGTATTCAAAACATATAAATATTATTTGTAGAAGTTCTTGTTAATTTAGATATTTGAATGCCTTAGAAAAAAAAGAGGAGAAAGGAAATTTTTGTTGTAATTTTATGTATTAATGAAAACAAATAAAAGCAAGTTACCATGGTAACAATGTTACTGCGAAATGTTAACTTTCCATAACAACCAAAAACATATTTTTCGTATTTAATGCTCATGTATGCTGTTTAGTCTGACATTGTATGGCAATTTATTTAAGTATCTATTTGTTACGTCAATATTTATATATTACCGAAAATTAATATATTGGTTTTGATGTATACACGATACATGATAGTAAAGATTTAAAAAAAAAAATAGTGTAAAGAATAAGTGTTTAGGGTGACTTGTTGGCCGTTCACCGAGAAATTCAAACTACCCAAGTGTTCACAGGCCATACTAGCTGGCATTATAATTTTATCTATATTTACTACAGGAAATATACACACATGGTCGAAATGTCAGACGAATTCCCACTGCGAATTCGATATTACATTTCGACTATGCATACACAGAAACAAACGCATATGAATATATTATATATATAAATATATATAAATATACACGGTATATATATATGATTATATTATTCGCAATTGTATTACAAAAAAAAAGCGTATTCAAAGAGAATAATTTATAAGCCACTTTTTCTGTATTTTAATGTATTTTCGATGTTGAAACGAGAATCTGTCTACAGAGTTGCTCGAACGCTGATCATCGTCTTTAATGTCTCTGGATTTTTCTGTAATATAAAATATCAGAATATGTGTAAACGACGTTGATGTTTTGTTACATCGTTCTGTCGTGAGAGATTAGCGTTTGATACTTATAAAAAAATCACAATGACGTCAGTAACGTATTGTCATATCTATACAATGTACTATAATTTTTTATGCGTTTTTTGATAACAAAGAACATTATATAAGATCGAGATTTTGGAATATATTAAGGTATTTTACAAAAAACAAAAAAAAAAAAAAGAAAATTAAAAAAAATGATAATGATACATTTCATTATTCATATAAAATAAGAAACTTTGTAGGTAGATTCTACAAAATGTGCTTTGCGACAGACGATTTTGGTGCTCGATATTCATTAATTTGATTGAAAATCTAAGCGGCCTGCATACCGTAATTAAGTTTTATATCTTAAATCAGTACGGTTTACCGCAGCACAGTAGTGCTGCATTTAAATCTTGTACATTATGTTTCTTCGTAGCCACTGCAAACGATTACAGAAACGAATTTAGCAAAAATTTAAGATTTATTTTCATAATATTGTTTTCAACGTAACAATAATAGTAATAACGTGTAATAAGCGTGTTATGGTTACCTACGAGGCACAAGATAATATTAGTATAATTTAAGCGCTTAAAAGGAATAAGAATAAAGAAAAAAAAAAAGGGGGGGATATCGAATGATGTGTAAACGAAACACTAACCATTGGCCAGATGAAGTGATAAATGGTTTAATGCTTCCAATTAAAAGAAATATAGATTCTTCAATTGACTTATTGCTACCATGGTTTGTAATCCTCTAGATGATATTTACAAATAAATATAATGATTTGTGACATACTTCTGTCATCCACATTAATCTATTTCTATTCTCGATAAGAAAAATAGGATTTTAATATCCTAGGATTAGGATAAAAAATAGGAAATTTTGAATATTTCATAATTACATAATATTAATTTTATTATAATTATTGCTAGCACATTATGGGAATTATGGTGCGAGTTAACTCAATTTTTTGAAGCCAATATGTAAACTTTGTGTGGCTGTTCTATTATGTGTTATGAGTCTCACAAACTCCTAAAAGTTTTATGTTCTTACATAGTTCAATTTCCAAATTATAAGTCAGATTGATAATCTTTCAACTTGTATTTCAGTGAATGCGTATTACTGCTATTTCTAATTCATGACTTTAGTTTTTATTGTAGCCTGCTAATCCCATAAGAAAATAGTGATTATTAATTTATTAACTACAGGTATTAATCGTGATCAGTTGATTTTGTCCGAGACCTTTAGACTACGCACGACGTGTGCCATACTAATGCGTATTGCATATAGTTAGTATGCAACTAGAATGGAGAACTAGCGTCATTTGCGTGGGTGTGACTGTGCGTGGTTGAAGATTCACGGACAGCCTGTGGATCGCAGATGATCCAACTCAATCGTCGTAACATGTGCACGCATAAATGGCATTGCCTCGGAACGCTCGTCCTTCCGTTTTTGGCGAACCATGACGATTCGAAAGGCGTGAACACGCAACAAACAAACGCGCGTTGAAGATCGATGGTGTACGTACACCGCAACTCCAGCCATCGAACGTATTCGCATCGATGTTGGTCTCGAGAATCGATCAATAAAAAAAAGTCGCGTCTCAGTGATCTCGATATGAGATGTTCAAGATGTCGTTAAACGTAATTATTGAATCCGTTGGTAACTTGTAGTAACGATTTACGATCTTAAACGAAAGTAAAACACTTTTAAAACATTTTTATATTCTAAATTCTGAATCTCTTTGAACAAAGTCAAACTGTGAAAACATATACATACCTATAAATATATTCATGAATCTAGTGTATAAAGTGTTGAATAAAATAAAGGTTTTCATTTGGTGTGTTGTACGAAGCGTCTCTTCGAGTTAACGTCTACTACTTGAATTGGAGGTTTGTATTTTCTTTGTACACTCAGAACTGAATTGAATTCCGGCACAAATGAAAAGAGATTGAAATCAGCTTATTGCGCAGAAGTTCAACTGGGAATAAAAAAAAGGAATATTTTTTTGATAAATGAAAGATAATGCTTTTACATACAAATGTTATATACATGTTATATACAAATTTAAAACATACATTAAATCAACATTAAAATATTTGATATCCTTTTTTTTTTTTATTTTGTACATATTTATCATCTGTTATAACCTATCTTATTTGTTATAACCTATCATTGTTTTGTTACACGTACATTGCATTATAACTGTAGCGCGTAACATTTGAAATTTCGATTGGTTGTTTTAATTACGTCATAAATAAATATAAAAATCGTGGCCAGGGTAATGGTACAATTGCAAGGAAACAACGATGATTCATCACGATAATTTGAATACAGGTTCGCGGTCTCGAATCGGTTGATCGAGTGCCAACATCGAGAACTACGTCAGTGCCGCAGCTCACTTCCGGTCCTTCACGCCGGTAAAACGAAATTCTAACCGAAAACGAACGATCATCTCGAAACTTTTCAACGAATTCTTCAATATTCCGAAGTTATTTCTTGCAAATTGCGATGTGTTACAATACAGGTTAGTAAAACGTTTAAGTTTATTTTATTGAATATACGCTCGGTAGTAAATATCGTGTCTCCGTTGAAAGTATCTTAACGTATCTTGAATTGTGGATTTTGAAGATGTGGAATTTGAAATTTTCACACGTAGTTAATTTTATTGGCTCACGTAGATCATCAATTGTGGGTTTTTACTACTAAAGTTAGATATTTATTATAAAATTCACGTGTTTGTCGTTTTATCATTTCATGTTTATTATTTTTCCTCTTTTTTTTTTCAAATTTCGATAGTATCACAGAGATTGGGTGTAACAGAACGTGTATAATGACAAGGCATTCTTTCAAACCTATAGTGTAATTGGCGCAGAAGCTCGTTGATCTCTTCAACCGTTATAATCAAATAATTGCCGTCGAAGATGGTACGCGTTGCACGCTTGTCCCACACGAAAGAAGAAGCGACAAAGGTGAGTTAATTAATGGAAAAAGGACCAAGACGAAAATATGGCGGATAATATGAAACGAAGGATAGCCAATGTATTCGTTGTTTGTCTAAGCATGGTGAATACATTTGCAGGACTAACTGCTGTTAGTCATAGATATTTCAGACGCAAACGGAAATAGAACCGATGCCAAAACGTGTTGCATCGTTTCCGTTTTCACTTTTAATTGAAAAAATTAATTCAATTTGGATTAATTCTCGATTGTAAAATTTTTTTATTGTAATATCGATTTCATCGTATTGCAAGCATCAGGAAAGAATAAAATGCAATGCGTTGCTATTAAAAGAGTTAGAAATATTGATAAATTGAAATATATATATATATATATAATAAAAGATAATTATGATTATTGATAAATAAATATATATAAATATATATAAAATAAATATAATAAAAAATAAAAGATAATTATGATTATTGATAAATTGATAAATTGATAAATGATTATTAATAAATAAATATATATAAAATAAATATATTAATATATATATAAAATAAATATAATAAAAAATAAAAGATAATTATGATTATTGATAAATTGATATATATATATATAATAAAAGAATATAATTTATAGAAAGAAATATACATGTTATATGTATTATCTCATTGATACAATTTATTTTTTATTCATTTCATTTTTCAAAAATGTTCAATTTTATTGTACCATTATCATAGGTTTCAGTAATGTGTATAATTTATTATTATTGTATTCATTATGATCATTACCCTTTTATTCCATTACTATTACTTAATACTACACATTAAATTATATATACAATAATTGATGAATAATAAAAAATGAAAAAGTTTTTCAGATTGCGGAATCAGTTTTCAAGAAAATTTCTACAATCATCGAATAATCTATAGAAATTTTGTCCTAATTACAATCGTGAAAACAGTACGATATTTAAGTGAAAAAAATTCTACTTTGCGTGAACAGAGCATAAGCTGACTCTAAGAAAGTATCATTCGAAATTTCCTAAATTCTTATAATATCGACCATTTCAATCATATCACATCTTCAATATTCTTTCAAAACAATACCTAACTTCTTTCAAATACCCAACATTCTTTCAAAACAATAACTAAATTGTTTAACATTTAAACATTTACATGAACGAAAATGAGATATTAAACACAGTGAGTAGTTTGAATATAAATTAAATGATAACTCTTTTAACATCCACATCAAGATATAATGTAAAAAGTCTAACTCGAATCTAAAATCCAAATAGATGATGTCTAGATAACTGATATTATATCGTATTCGACGAGCATTAAAGTAAGTTTGAACTCTTTCTAACATGCGCATAAAAATATAAAAGTTTAACGAATGGGAGATCCAAATAAATTCTCAGACAACCGATCTTCGTTTTTCATTAATCTGCTCACTCATATTCTTTAGAACGACTACCACTATTCTCTGTTTCGAAGAGGTGAAAGAACACTCGGTAAGAATAGTGGTATCACCGGCGAAGAACCGTGAACGTATCCGCGTTCGACAATTTTCGGATCCACCCTAAAAGCGTGTTTCGTCGACACGAAGCCGAGGATGACTCTCGTCGGATATTTCAGTCCACTGTTAGCGCGGTGCAGCACGCATTAATACGTATGTAAGCTGGTATCGTGTGGCTGTATATTCGTTGGTTCGTTTTGCTCGCTCGCTCGCTCGCTCGTGGCCGTGCCGTCTATTATTAGTCGACAGTCATCAGAGTCGACTGTATCAACGCGCGACCGAGCGACAACGCGGAAAAAACTGGAAGAAAAATCGACGAGAAACCGCGTGAAAAACCGCGTGATTTTTCGCATGTCACGTGCCGATTGATAGACCGGCCTTATAGTTACTGCCTGTGTTGCCGCCGGTTCGCAAGTTCCCCGTTATCACTGCCACCCTACCGCGACCAGGATTTCCATCCGACGCGCTCTCAACGTCCTTGGAAACGATGATGATTCTCACACGCTTTCCACTGTGAGTCTCCCTTGTTTGTTTCGGTACTACGTCTTTTCGTCCACCGAAACGATACCACACGATCGAGGTCTCTTTGTTACCAGCACGTTTACTTTTTTTTTTTTTTTAGTTCGTACACTAACTATCGTTTTTTGTGATGTAGACGATATTTTGAGGCGTTCCGAGGGATTACTTAACTTTCGAGGAGGAACCATGTTTCTCTGTTTTTCGATTTTATTACAGTTATTTATTTGGCAACTGTATGCAAAAACGAGGTGAATAGGTTGTCGCAAGTATAAAGAGATTTTGTGAAATAATTGGTTTTTTTTAAATTTGACGTTGATTTTTAGTGCGTTTTAGAAAATTCGTGAGAAGAATTCGTGGAGAATTTTGTGCTTACAATTTTATTATAATTATTTACACGGAAAAGCTGTCCATAAATAAATAAATATAGCGTATAGAAATTTAATAGAATAATCTTATTGAGCATACTTTGTAATTGAATCATTTATTAATTTTGTGTAAGAGATTGCTTGAATGAATTGTTTACAGTTTAAGGAAACTATAGTTTACTTGCCTCTAATTTAATTTTTATAGAGAGTATATACATCAATACAATATAGCAATGCATATATATAGTCTTGTTAGATTTTAATGTAAAGTGGCTGTCCTATTATTAGTGAAGTTAACTTAGGATATACTGTTGTATTTAATGTACATAAACAATTAATTTGTTGTTTAATTTTGCAGATGAGGGATGCGATTCCACAGAAAGGAAATAATAATAATAATAATAACAACAATAGCAGTAACAATAACAACAATAATAACGTAATCACGTTAAAAAGTAAACCTTCTTTGGAAATTTATCGACCTCCAGGTTTATAATTCATTGTTTTGTATTATATTATCTTTCAAGTTTGATTTTACTTTTAAGATGTAAGAGTGGAACAATTTTTCTAAAAGATGATATTATTTTTTTAGGAGGAAGAACGGAAGGTACCACGGCAAACACAACTAATCCACGATTAAACGTACATGCCAAGGAGTTCACTATGAAGCAGAACGATTCGCATCCTTCTAAGTGAGTATAAACTACTTATGGAATGTTGAGACTAGGTCGACACGACGTATTAAGAATGCCTCGAAGAATGACTAGAAAGCTAACACAAAACTCTTGTAAGTGAAATTATTGTCGGGAAAAATTTTCAGAAGGTGAACAGATTTAATTAGAAATCAATTTCATCCTGGTGCGAAGAAAATAATAAATTATCATCTCATTATTAGCTATTAATATTTTGTCTAAAAGGTAAAAGAGAAATATGTAGATGTTCTAAGCAAAATGCCTTTCTAACGAAGAAGTAAAAGGAATTGAAAGTAATTTCGAAAACCAGATACATTTTTCGAAGCGTCTTGCACAATTACAGATTAAAATTCGGATTAGCGTTCAAAGTGAATGATCGGATGTAGGATTATGTCAGTTGTGTTGCAGTAATATTTTGATAATCTATTAATCCATATGTTTGATAAAAAGACAAAAGTTGGATAAATGCTCTCTTATTACAAATGCTCGATAAAAAAAGACGACAGTTCAGTTCAATGTTTTGCTATCGGCACTTAATGATCTTGATTTAGGTCTCGGACGAATGCTTCAGAGCGATCTCCGTATTATTTGCAACACAGCAAGTCGAGTGGCAATGTGCATCGGTATCTTTATGCCCAGCAGCAACAACAGATACAGCATACCCTTCAGCAACAACATCATCAAACGTCTCGTCACTCTCACAATCAAAGCGGTCACCATTCGACAGGATCTGCATTACGACAATCACATCCGCTTGATACTTCAGCGTCAAGTGGAAATATATTACATGTAATTGTCTGTTTATAAAATTATATTAATTATCGATTGATAGGAAAAGGTGTGTAGGGAACACGTCCCTCTGGCCTTGCCCTCTTTTACTATTAGAGCCAATAAACATAAAAATAAGGTGAGGGATGCATACGTGGACAGTACCATTAGGCCCATAAAGTAATTGTAAATATTACTTTATGGGACTGACTGTGCTTAACGGTGCATTCAGGCCAAAAATGACTTACCTTCCCAATCACGTGATCGGGAAGGGCACAAAGAGAATCGGCCCTACATAAGGCCTAAGTGGAATGCAGTCAGGTTTTAATACATCGGCATACTCGTACATTCGCCTACGATTCGCACTGTCTTCACGCGAGTATCTTCAAAGGTGCAATTAATGTATTATTCATACTCATTTTATTTCATATTATGATCGAAGCTGTTTTAAAACCTGTGCTGAATGGAATGTAAGCGTGCGTAGGATGAACGTGAAAGTACCGCATACTAAATACATTTTTTGTAAAACAGGGCTCGAGTAGGGTTCACTTCAATATGGATCAAAACGACGTCAAAGCAAACGCGGCGAAACCTAGGCTCACAAAATCGCTATCCTTTGTCTCCACTTATGGATTGAAGCGATCGAAAAGCTTGAACGCAGCCGACGTGATGGCTGCGAAGGCAGTGAATATTTCAGATGCTTCTGAACTGGGCAAATTCCCACCTGTGATTCAGGACACGCTTTTGAGAGCTATAGAAGGTAATGATAATCATTGATTTTATATTTTAAGAAATAGAAAAAAAAAACAACGTCGATCAATCTAATTAAATTTAGATACTATTTAATCATAACACTCGTTTTATTTAGATCCAAATCTATTAAATGCTCGAGCCTTAATGGAACTCGTGCGACATATTCTGGAGAGGGTCGTCGAGAATAGAAAGTACGCTGAACCAGCAGCGAAAATTTGCATCACTATTATAGAGGTAATTATGCAGTGAATTATAATTTAACATTAAAATGCAGTAGCAATCATGCAAATAACGAATTTGTTTTTAAATTAATATCATTGTGTTGTGGAACAAAAGTTCTATTCGTAAAACTGTCATGAGTATATTTAAAATGTATTCTAAGTATATTTAAAATGTATGAACAAAACATAATTTCAGATAGATTGTTAGCAATACTTGTATTTATTCAGACAAGTTTTCTTCATATACTTTACAAATTAAATTATAAAAATTATCAATTGGTCATTTTGACCATTCTGATGGTTCTAGTATTAATTAAAACTTCAAAAAATTTCAATGTCGTGAGAAAAAATTTTTTTTTTTAATACAGAAAGAAACAAAAGAAACTTTCTTGGAATCTTTATTGAACATCTGTCAACAATGGTATCAAGACCGAATCAAGATGCTCTACGATGGATCCAACTATCGTTACTCCGCCTTTATGACGTTTTTGAACGAAATGTATTGCCAGGTAAAACTAATTCTCTTTATCTAGTAAAATAATCTGTGAAAGTCTGTGAATGATCATACTTGATTTTTAAGTGATCTTTCAGCAATCGATCATACTGCCTGTAAATGTTACCTATGTTAAAGCAATTTATTTTTTGTTGTATCAGAATAATTGACGTAAGTAGATATCTATCTATTCATATGATGCATGATTTCGGTTACAGTTAAAACGGAGGCAGCTTCAGTTGAAGACACAACAGGAGGGCGTTCCTCCCGGACGTGTTCTTCTCACGTTGCTTTGGAAGTGTTGCCAAGATTGCTTACAGCCTCCGATTGTAAATTCCTTGGCTGAGGTAAATTCAACATATTAAGTTGAATTGAGACCCTTTTACATGAGACTCTAGCTTTACGTAGTTTTCTTGAAACATCATATATTTACTCTGAATGATTTACACGTGATACAATGTACTCTCTCAGCAACTAACTACATACATAGTTAGTCATGATTTTAAATGTATGAAAATTGTTAGTTCTACAATTGAAAAATTCTTGAAATGGAATTATTACAGTTTCTTTTAAAGTTAAATTGCGATTTCTTTTGAAGTTACTTTTGCATTCTTGTAGCCTACATAATTAAATATATTCTATTTTTAATAAGTCAGGTCTACAAAAATGATCTGATATGTAGTCATATTAACATAGATATGTAGTCATATAACATTCTACAAAAATGATCTGATATGTAGTCGTATTAACGTAAGTATTCCAAGTAAAATGTTGAAAAAGTAAATTCTTTTCATTTTTCATGTTAAAGACTGACTGTCTGTTCTTCATCTTAACCTGCATTGGCAAAGACCTGGACACTGAATTACCAGCCCAGTTACAACAGTTGCTTAAAAACTTAAGAGACGCTTTCCTCGCGGAAGAAAGAATACTACCTTCAGTCCGGAAAACCCTTTTACAATTGATCGAGCTTCACGCGGCGCATTGGCAACTCCCAGCACCAGCAGTCGTTTATTATTATCCTGGATCGACTTCGAAATGATATTTCCACCGTCTCGATCTTTCTGTCAGTTTGTCGGCTTTTTGTCTGGATACGCGTAGACTTGTGAACGTGTGTGTGAGCTCGTTGACAGAGTTATTTGTACTTGGGCACACACAAACTTCATGGACCATGCGAATAGAACGATTGCTGTCAATGAGAGCAAGAGAATGCAGGAAGTAAGAAATTGTTTGAAGGTGACAATTTGGAGTCTTGAGTTTTACGCGTCTGACTATCATGAAGACATTAATTTATATTGGGAATGGTGCTATAGCTTTTGAATGTTGTTGTTGTTTTTTTTTTTAACAGTTATCTCGCTTAAATTAATTAGAGGACATAACGATTAACAAGGAAGAATATTGAAGTACCATGAAGTGCTATAATATTATTTAATATTATAGATTCTTTTTCGGTACCTAGTTTGTATAGTAATTTATGCAACGTTAACAATCCTCTAATAATTTTAAGTCTAATTAACCATTTGTGTTGGAACGTCATGCACATTGATACTTAATTTTAAATGCGAGAAGCATATGCGTAGCATCTCACTTGATCTATTTGTATGCCAAAATTGAAAGTCATAGCGAAACTAGTGATACCAATCTGATTATATTTTGTCCATGTACATCTTGGGCATTGTATATATGTATTCTAACATTTTGTACAACTCCGTAGTGAATTATAAAAGATCTTAGGTATTAACTCGGGTATTGGATTATCAGCACAAATGGTTAAGAGCGTTAATTTATCTGCGCGATTGTAACGTAGCGTCTTAAACAAGTGCCTTGAAATCGCAATCATTTGCGTCGCGTTCTTACGAAATATTTGTTCGATTGATGTTGTGGCCGATGCGTCAACTGTGCGAAACACTCGTGATCTCGTTATTATATACGATTTTACAAAAAACCATTTACGACGATCAGTATTGCGTTTCTCTGTAAGAAACGGTCGCAAAAATTCACGTTCAATGTTATTCACAATCATTTATAATTTATCGGCGCGTTTTCTACGGTTTTTGGATTCGAAATTACTATTATTAGTAAGTCAATGGATTACGAAATCGAGGCCGAATTATTGTGCGAAAATCACGAGATCCGAGTTCATAGTTGAACCCTTGACAATTAAGTGCCTATATACATAACGAAATAACGAATAGGATACGTCATCGAGAATGATGTATGTATGGTCACGAACTTCGACAGACATATTCTTTTTTCGAATTTCCTTCGACTTTTTCTGTGTATACGAAATGCTATATGCGAAATATCTTAAGGAAGATAAAAAAAGGAAGAATAAGAAGAAACGAATCGAATGAAAGAATGAATGACAAACTCGTTTATCGTTTGTCGAACGATACAATTTACAAAAAACGACCCGTACGTGGAACGATTTGAATGTCTGCCATGATATTGAATGGCTTTTTTTTTCTCTCTTTCTCTTGAACGTGTGAAGCAAACGATGGATAAAAAGAAATCAAGAAATGTTAAATGTGTTGTCCTGGGTGCATTAAAGTGCGAAATTAAAATCGTTTTTCTTTCTGTATTACGATGCTCGAACAAGAATGTGAACGATTTAAATTAAAATACAAAAGGTGCAAGAATTTCTTTTTTCCTCTTTTAATCTTCTTTTCTTCTTTCCTCTTTTAGATCGTTCTTCATCCTTGTTTGTACAATATAATATAACGACGCATTTTAATTTTAGGCATAGAACAAAGAGAATATCAAATGGTATACACGAAGACGAGCATTTCTCTGCGTGATTGCGTATAATTTAAAGCCAGTTGGCAAACGTGATCTGTGATTCATCATCAAAAAATGAAGAAGCTTTCTGGAAGGGAGCGGCCAAGCAGAGAAGAACGATGCTTAGTGTGACATATACTCTGAATAAGGAATATGTCCGTTTGATCTCCTTCTCGAAATGCAATCGCCTTTGTTAATTTGTGCCAAGGGCGATAAAAATCGCCCGGAGGAGATCTCTTCGTCACTTGATTCACTCTATGCATTTCTTCTTGGAGGAGCTCAATTATTTTCTACTAGAATTAAAATTACTCCAAAATTTTTATTCCTTATTTTTTTTTCGTAATTCTGTTTATTAGATTTGTTACTAAAAAAATTTCAAAATATAACATATGGTCCATTACTCAAAGTTGAGTATCGCAGGAAATCTTGAAGCAATTTTAATGTCAAAGGATAACGTTGCTCAACTCTTTCCTTTTCTGACCTATTTTTTACTTTTTTACTTTAGGTGTAAAGTAAATAAAAAAAAAAAGGAACACACCTGTGCAACTATTCCCATAAGCGAACAAAGAACTTATAATATTGTCGAGACATTATGACTATTCTTTCATTGGCAAAATGAAACACCTGTTACATTACGTTTGATATGATGCAAAGAATAGGAAACGAGAACATGCTTGGTATGATTTTATGTATGTTCAAGAATGTTGCTGACGATTCATCTCAGAAGTATTGTAGAAATGATTCTACATGATTTATAGAAGATTCTCATAGAAGATGTTATTTCTAAGGGAATTGAAATACGATTAATAAAATGATATTTATTGATGTGCGAAAGTCAGGTATATCTCTTATATTTTGCTACAGAAGAAAAGATTGACAGAATTTTAACTCTAAATAATAAATAATAATATAATAAGGAAAAGACATCCTTACAATTAATTATAGCATGAATTTTATTTTCAGTTTTTGAAGAAGAAACGGAAACATATCTGACTAGATACATCATATTTTCTTTCACGTTTTATACAAAGAAACTAGACAACTCCTAAAAGAATATAGATTGTACGTACATGGATTATTATTCACCCTACTAATTTAACATACATTATTCAAAGATTTCTAAAACACTTACAAGAAATGAAATTCCAAAGAATTTCCATATTTCAAATGGCCATAAAAATATTAAGTATCTTAGATACTAACGTATTGACATTATAGAAGTAATCATATATTAACTTTGCTGCTTAATACATTTAGTACTGAACGAATTACAGTACACTGTGGTTTATATAAATATCAGGTACATATTTCAAGATATCACCAACTTGTACATTTATACTATTCATAGAAATACCATATACTTCGAACCACTTACGAGCAGTATCCTCGTGTCAAGGTTACACGTGATGCCCTCCATTCGTTCTCGATTTCAGCGTCCGGAATCGGAGGAACAGAACGCGGAACGCGAACGAATTCCGGCTAAACGTTGGCGTCACCGGCTGCCAGGATGTTCTCTCTGCCAGAGACGTCCCGTCATCGACCTTGAAACCTCAGGTCGCAGAACCGAGAGAGGTTTCGCCTTGGATAATCGGTGCCGCGGACTCGAAAACTAGGCCTGCGCCAGCAAATGACGTCGTCGTTGGTATACGTCGCGACGGTTGTGCACGGTGAACGAACCACGATGAGAGATGCGGAGACGCAGAGGACGAAGAAGACGCGAGGCGAGTGTGGTGGAACGGCGAGGAGAGCAATCGAGAAGACGAAGAAACGAGATAGAGAGATAGAGAGAGAGAAAGAGAGTAAGGGGGAAAGAAAGATACGTGCATAATGTGCAGAGAGAAGAAGAGAGAAAGAAAGACAGAGAGGCGCGTTCGCGGTAACGAAACAAATAGGCCGGCGACTTTCACCGCGTATCCAAGAACGGCTACACGACACACAGCGAGTACAGGCTGAGCGCTCTTGGCCCAAACCACTCGAGTATGAGGTGTACCCTCGCTCACCAACGTCCTCGAAGGTGGGGGGAATTCTACTTCGAAGCCACCAGACACGAGGCATACCCTGAGAGCCAAGCGAACGGACCTCGATTCTTTTTCTTTCGCCCGTGTCTTGCACGTGTTGTCTCGATTCTTTACGGTGGTCCCTACGTTACGATCAACACTGTCCACTGCATGAAGAACTGTGCCCTTTCGTTGATCTCTCCAGTCTTTTTTCTCTCTTTCTTCCTTTTGCAGGGAGGAACAAAAAATCGAATAATAATTCTCGTGTCTGTAATTGTCGCGGACGAGAGTGTGTCATCTTGCACGCCTTCGTAAACTGTCCCCATTCGAATAAGTTGCACGAACGAATCGTTGTACCGAGCCGGAGCATGCATCGCCGTGGTCAACTTTAAACAGAAAGCGAATGGTGACAATTCAGTGGCGGCAAAACAGGACCAAGTGGTGATCAATTAAAGAAATGTACGGGTGCGTGTTGTTGATACGTTGAGGATGACACGACGAAGACCACCAGATTCCACATGGATCTACTTGTTAGCCTACTGGCTGCTTTCCATCCTCCTGCCTACTGTGACCGGTACGATTCTTACTCTTTATGATGCTAGATCGCGCTTGCACGCGCGCGATTTCGTTATCCGCTTGAGCGAACTTGCAGCGACGAAAGTATACCGAAAGTGAAAATATGGAACAACGATGTTCCAATTGAGAAGATCTCTTATAATTGCTATTTTATATAGTTGAGAGATCCCTTGATCTTGATGTCACGAATAAGTTTGTTCGAATTGACATGCAAGTATTGCTGAGAATAATTCTTAATGTTGATTGTCTGAAATTTGATTTATTCGACACCAGATAGAAAATAGTGATAATTGGGAATAAAAGTATAATACAATATAATATAATATAGTAATATCACATAATATACTAGTATAATACAGTATAATATAATATAATATACTAATATAGTATAATATAGCACAATATAATATAGCACAGTATAATATACTACTAAACTAACATACTATGATACTAGTATACTAATATACTATGATAATATAATACTAATATATTAGTAATATACTAATATACTATGATACTAGTATGATAGTATATTATACTAATATACTGTACCATCATACTATATATACTGTACTATCATACTAATATACTTTATCATTTAATACTTACGAATTGACTCTTGAAATTAATTAAAAAATAATTCTTAAACTGGTATCATTGAATCATGACAAGGAAATCACAGCAATTTGGAGTTCTAAATTACTTAATTTTGGAGCTTTTAATTCAGTTTAGTATTATTAGAATCTCTCTATTCAGAGAAAGCGTAAAATGAAATTAAATGTTCTAAATCTCAGTAACTTAGAATTAATTATATATTTGTATTAATCTTATTTGATTATTTTAAATGGTTATGAATGATTATTATAACTTTAAAGATGGAATTTATAAATGAGTTTATGATCCTGGATTAAATATCACATGAATGAATAAGACAGAAGGAACACAATGACTCTTAAAGAGAAATGTAAATAATTTTGCAAATAAGTATCTTTCTTGTGATTTTAATATTTAATCGTGAGAAATTTCAATTTGAGTAACTTTCAATTAAACTAAATCCAATTTTTATTCTTCTTTATCTCATTCCTTTAATACTACTTTTTTTTTCTCTCTTAAGGTCTCCTTTTACAATTTAAGTGTTTCATTCCCTTCATAAACTAAATTAATTACATTTAATTATCGATAAATGTACGACTTGATCAATCTATCATTTAACACTAGAACTACCACACCAGTCATTTTGACTGGTCTGACAACTTTATTTTAAAATTCCTACTTCATGTTACATTTTTTCTTCGCAATGATGTAATGACTTTTGCAAGGATAGCTAAAGGATTAATATAATGAACTTTAATTTTGTTTTATTCATTTAAAGTAAAAGTAATTTTGTATCATGGCTACTTATACCAGTACCAATCATTTTGACTGGTTTTGGCAGAGACAGTTACGTCTCAACTGTCGGTAGTTCTAGTGATAAGCATGATCGAATCTGTTTAAATATCGGATCAATGATTTCGTCTATGGTTAACGTGTAATTTAGATGCATAGTTGTCTATGTTGTCTCCACAAACGATCCTAAAAATATATGGAAATAAATTTAAAATCTTTATTATATTTCTTATATTTCTGATTCTAGAAAAATCAATCGAACAATCGCAAAAAAGATTGAAGTATATTTTCTTCGAAAGACTCTTTCTTTAACAAACTCGTAATATCAAGAGACGAATTGAGCGATTGTTTCACGAAAGATTTCACGAATAATCGAAACAGAATTTATTGGAATGTCCTCGAGTTTTTCTCAAAAGATCCATAAGTAAGGAACGATATATTCACGACACAATCCGTATTCTTTCTTTTTCTTAATTTACGCAATTCAACGTGTCTAATTAAAGATTCCAATCTGTATCCTTGAATCTTTTGGTGACATTCGCTCTCGACATTAGAAAATTCTATTTCCGTCGAAAGTGATTGGCATTTCTCGATAGAAATCGACACTTTCTTACCATATTATATCTTGGAACACGTTTTCTTGTTGTTTCTTGCAGGAGTGGCGCACAGCTATGCGGATAAACAGAGATACGATGGATGGTACAACAACCTGGCACATCCTGATTGGGGATCGATCGGCAAGTAGTTCAAATACCATTGCTTTATCGTCGCACAGTGGTACAAGTTTTCATTCTAAATAGACAGAATTATCGTAAAATAACTTACTTAACTTTTCGATATTTGGCAATCAGAAGGAATTCATTGTTAAAATATATATGTATATTATTTTATTATGAAAGATAAATATATAAAAGATGAATATATTTATAAAATATATAAAATATATGAATATATAAAATATATGAATATATTTATAAAATATATAAAAGATGAATATATTTATAAAATAAAATATATATATATATTATTTTATTATTTATTAATAATATTTATTTATTAATCTATTAAATAATATTTTATTATTAATCTTTATTAATTTATTTATTAATTAAATATTTATTTATTAATCTATTAAATAATATTTTATTATTAATCTATTATTTTTATTTATGTTAAATATATTAAAATTACATATTTATTATTATTAAAAGACAAAGAATGTAAAAATGACTGAATTATAATATCTTTGTTATAAATTATAATTAAACATAGATAAGAGCATAGATTAGTCACCGTGTTTGCTTCGATATTTTTCCATTAAATTAATTTTGGAATAACCGAGAAACATTATTTTTGTTCAGTTAGAATTAGAATTTTTACCACTGTACGTCGTGTGTGAGCATATCACTCTTTTTAAGCCTATTTCACTTTAAACGAATTTTACTTTTAGTGCGATAGGATCAAATTAACTTTTAGAGGAATATTGGAAGGACAATGAATATTTGATAAAAATTTGAAGAAAGTGGAAAAGTTAGAATTTGGACAATCTTTTTTACGATCGTTGTTTCATCGCGGTTAAATAATACATCGCAAAATTTGGGAAAAAATTCGAAAAAAAATAAGAAGAGACCAAGTTGTCTTGTTAGAATGGTAAATTAAGTGTTGGAACATATGCCAATGGCCTTGTTTTGAAGGTTTATTTAACAATCAGGAAACTGGAGGAATATTGACAATTATATTAATAGACGCCAATTTTTAATATATTCAAGGATATTAATCGTGAGAGATAAAAGTAATGTTGAAATACTGAAAGCATGAAAACACTTGTCTAGAAATCCCGAAGGTTTCATTACAATGATAATCGCCATAATTCAGACAGAAGTAAAAAGAGAAGTAATTGTCGTTGCAAATATTTTTATTGACATTGTGATGCGGCTCGAATAGCAATTGGCGTGCAAAGCCAATGGCGCGTAGAGTGAAAGGCGAAAAAAGTCACTATTTTATTTCAATATAGGCTGATATAAAATGCCCAGCAAAAGCTTTGCCGACAGAAATGTTATGGTTCTTTAAACATGAAAATCGTTGCCTCTCGATTATTATTATACTAACACCTATTCTGTTTAACGTGAATAACAGTACTAATTATAATTCGAAAATGAAATGAATCTGTACGAAAAAAATTAAAACCACGTGAGATCCTCTTATTTTTTATCTGTGTAGAAAGAGAAATAATTAAATCTTTCGACAGACAATTTATTTCTGTCGAAAGGCTTATTTTTTTTTTTTTTTTTTATAAGAAATATCTTTATTTTTACGCTTTAAATATTTATTACGTTTCACGCTAATTTTCTATCTCGTTTAAATGACACCATATCTTTTCGACGTGTCAACTATCTACTTTCTGACAGAATGCTAATAGTCTAGTCAAACATTTCATCTGGGTTTATTGTTTGTTACTAATGGAGTAAGGCAAGAGTAATTCTTGATACGATTGAACAGTTAATTCCTGATACGATTTCAATGTTCTTCTACAAAATTAAAATATACAATTAATATAATATTGATATAATATACAATAAATATGTTTGTCTAATTCTTAGTTGGTATAGTTGATTTGTAAGTAAATTACAACAATTTAAGTTATTTACCTAATTGAGTATAGAGAGAACAAAGGAAACGTTATAATATTGTACAAGAAGCAAGAGTTCCAGGGAAAATTGTAATAATTAATAAGATAGTAAAAAATAATAGATGGTGA
>NIPQ01089909.1:0-15717 GCA_002806875.1 Lepidotrigona ventralis hoosana
CGCGCGGGCGCAACCGACCAGACCAGACCAGACCAGACCAGACCGGACGGAAAAGAGACGAACGAGCTAAGAGGCTGATTGTCGGAGAGGCGCAACAGCGAGAAAGAGAGGGGACGACCGTGCTGCCGGATGGGAACGAGTGAGACGGAAAAGACGAGCAAAGGGGAGACCACGTGGTGTCGCGGTAAGCGCGGTGGGGGGGGAGGGCGTAGCGGGCGATGGTGCGGGAGAAGGAGAGGGAAAAGCTTCCCCTCGACTCTGCGGTTGATTAGTTGATACCCGTCCGTCGTCGAGGGTAGATCGTTCGAAGTGTATGTCTTATGTGTGTGTGTGTGTGTGTGCGTGCCGTCGGGTATTCGTGCCGTCGTCTAACTACTAACGTGATTCGACATCGCTGCCTATACGTGTATATATGTTTCCCCCATTCTACGCGCGCGTCGTACGTTGCTTCTTCCGTCGCGCAGTGTGTTATCCATTGTGAAAACGAGTAGCAGTAGTGAGTAGTGGCTGCCACGAGAAACACGATTCTCTGGAAGAGGAAAAAGTGACAGTGCTTTGTGCTGTGTGCTCTCCACGCCTCGACTATTCGTTCGTTTCTTTCTCCCTGTGCCCTTCTTCAGCCCCCCCCCTCCTCCCCCCCGGTTCACCATCGTTTCGTTCTTTTTTTTCATTGCTGACCAGTGAATAACAGTGTGTACTGGCTATGACCTGGGATACCATCGGATATACCTGAGGATAACGGAGACATATCCATTACTCCTGACAGGACTTCGTCGTGACGGGTGGAAGTAACATAACCTCTTCGAGGGCCTCTGACGATAAGATGTATCCCAGTGCCAGTATAAACGCAGCGGCAGCTGTGGCTGTGGCAGCTGCCGCACGGCACCCGGTAAGTGCTTTTATTTCTTTTTCTCGCTTCTGTCGATCTTTTTCTTTTTCCCTTTCCCTTCTCCCCTTCTCACCCGTTTTCTTTCCCTTCTGCTGCTCCTCTCGCGTACACTCGCTCGATAGGAATGACTGGCACGGACCGATCGCGATAAAAATAAAACGGCAAAGGATTTGAAGTATTGAGACATCTCGTATCGAGCTCACGAGGCGGGCAGCGTTTGGATTTTCGCGTTTAGTCGCGCCGGACCGTGTGATTCGATCCGACGCTACCGACACCGACACCGACACCAACACCAACACCACTTTCCATCATACAAAAGTCGTATGAAATTGCGTTCTTCTACCGAAGCTAATTGCAAGCTTTATTAATAACTATTAATGTGCAAGTTGTAACGAGCGTGTAACTAGCATTTACCAGCGATGGTTAATCATCGGTATTTATAATTGCCAGGTCGTGCGCGTATTGAAAGAATCGTTATTAATTCGCAGGTTTTTCTGTTTACCCGTATTCTTTTTCCTGCTATGTTCAATGTTTCGGTTTATTGCAATTCTTATTTATCGGGATATTATACGAGGAGCGACGAGGCCGATTAACTTGAACCGGTGACCTCGCTATATCTTGCTATCAATAGCCAACGATTATCAGCACAAAGCAACCGTGAAAATATTCAGATCCGCGGTCAGATTAACGTCCCACCGTAACCGATGTTTCCCTCGACATTATCTTGTACTTGCACACCGTGCGTGCGTCCTGCTCGCGTCGCGGATATTACGACCAAACCGGTGAAAATTAAATTTAACCTTCCTCGTTGCGACAGAATGGCAATTTGCATGTCGTGAGGAATAAGGTTGTAAAAGTTGTACGTGATAATAAAACAATCGTCGCGCGATTGTATTTTTATTTTTTTACCTTGTTGAACGGTCAAGCTGTTTCTTTTTCTTTTTCATTTTTTTTTTTTTGTTGGCTACAGAAAAAGAGAAATAGTTTAACAAAAACAAGAAATAGTTTTCTTTCTTTACCTCAATTATTTCTTGCAACTTCAAAACACTTTGAAACTTTAATTTTTGTAACACCATTTACATCGTACACAGCACGATTTACTTAAGAAATATGATAATACGGCACAACGTGAATCACCGATGAGTTGCTTGACCGGAATGACAAATTATGGAATGTGTTAATCGAGTGCTCGACAAATATTGAGTGTCAATGCCTCGTGGCAAACGTGTGGTTGTGAAAATCATGGTGAAGTGTGTAAGCAGATAGGCAGATCTTGAAAAACTTTGATTCTTTAACACGTGCTTTGATTCTTACGATTCTCGTTGTAATAAATGTACAACGTTATTTTTTTTTCTTTTTACGAAAAATTTTTACACGGCGAATTGTTTTGCATTGTTATGGTTTTCGTGGAGTTAAAGAAAAATTTGGTACAATTTAGAGTATGTCACAGTGACTTTCGATATTCTTACGACCTAATTCGTCGTCTCGTTTCGCCACGGATATCGTGCACGTATCGCTCGCGATCGAGAAAATGCTTTCAATTGTGCGAGCGCGTACTTTCGATAAGTTTCGTTCGTTGCAGTACCGGTCGGAGCCTCTATCCATGCTAATTCGAGATACCGATATATCGACCGGTATATGGATGCCAGGTCCATAGACTCTTTCTACCGTCAGATGGATTCTCTCGTTGCCCATGGTCTATGCTTCNATATATATATATATATATATATATAAGGATATTGAAAATCACATATATATCATATATACAGGATATTGAATGTATATAATAAATATGTATATAATATGTATGTACAGAATAAATGTATGAGGATATTGATATTGATATAATATGTATGTACGGAATAAATGTATAAGGATATTGATATTGATATATATCACATCATATAGGATATTGAAAATTATAATCATAATTATAATCAATTATATCATATAGGATATTGAATATATATATATATATATATATAAGGATATTGAAAATCACATATCATCTATATATAGAATATTGAATGTATATAATATATGTATGTATAGAATAAATATGTATATAAGAATATTGATATTGATATATATCATATCATATAGGATATTGAAAAACAGACTATTTTGAAACTGATATATTTAGTTCAATATTAATTATAGCGCATAAAATATACTTCTTATCGTATACTACAATCTTCAAAATATACTTGGCTCGAATACTAAAACTAGCATTTTAGAATTGGCACTGTCTGTCACTCGTTTGAAGTTTTGGAAACTTTAGAACGATCGGAGTCGGCCATTGTGATTCGTGATTTTCGAGAGACTGGCGTCTTTTCACGGTTTTCTCTTTGTCGATCGATCTCCACCGGTTCAAGAGAGAGAGAGAGAGAGATTTTCTCTCGTCGGCTAACGTGACGGTGCTTGTAGGGCAGCGTATCCAACACGATCTACAGGTCGATCGAAGGACAAACAACGCTTGCGTAGGTAGGGTAACTGCGAATGTAGTTAACCCTCTCTCCCTCTCTCTGGCTCTCTTTGGGCCACACGTGCAACGTGTCGTCGATGGGGTACATCCACGTGTACTTGCACGCACACACGCGTACACGTGCAAGAGAGAGAGAGAGAGAGAGACTGGCAAGTTCATAGTTTCGGTTGTAGCGTGTAATCCTCGTGGACACCGCAAACATGTAATTAACACTTGCTCTCTCTCTACGAGCCGCTGCAGTCAGTCGAGATCGTGTTGACTATACACCAGGTCTCGACTGTAACCGCTCGTGTAATCGTGTGCGCATGCCGACCAACCTAACGAATAAGACCTGGCCTCTCCTCTCCTACATGTGCTCTCCGCCTGCTCTGCATCTATCGTAAATGTTTTGTCAGTTTTGCTCGAATCCCCCTTCGCGATTTACGGAATTGAAGTTATTTCGCACGATGATTTCCTCGCTCGACTCTTTGAGCGTTGGATACGATTGGAGAGGACGTGAAAACGCTGGAAATCATTAGGAAGAATACGCTTTGTTGGTTAGTCGAAAGAATGTAGCGATAGCGATAACATCGTGGTTTTTGGTTGTTTTTGTGTTTAGAAATTGTTGAAGAATATTGTCGAGAGTAATCGATCTACATCTTAAATATAATATAAATTCAAAGATAAATCGACATAAATCTGCGAGAGTAGATGCATATAAATTTACCAAATGTCACAAACGGGAATTTAAAATTAAAACAAAGGAAATAGCATCCTATGCAAATCTCGCCTTATGAAATGTTAAAAATTGTTAGAAAGGATAATACCAAATGTCACAAACGGGAATTTAAAATTAAAACAAAGGAAATAGCATCCTATGCAAATCTCGCCTTATGAAATGTTAAAAATTGTTAGAAAGGATACGAGTCGTTGAAAAGTTGGTTAGTCGAAGGAATGTAGCGATAGCGATAACATCGTGATTTTTGGTTGTTTTTGAGTTTAGAAATTAAAAATTGTTGAAGAATATTGTCGAGAGTAATCGATCTACAGTTTAGATATAATATACATTCGATGTTACATCTTAATATATCGTTTATAATATAATATATTAGATCCATTATGTATAATATGATCTACATCTTAAATATAATATAAATCCAAAGATGAATCTGCGAGAGTAGATGCATATAAATTTACCAAATGTCACAAACGGGAATTTAAAATTAAAACAAAGGAAATAGCATCCTATGCAAATCTCGCCTTATGAAATGTTAAAAATTGTTAGAAAGGATAATACCAAATGTCACAAACGGGAATTTAAAATTAAAACAAAGGAAATAGCATCCTATGCAAATCTCGCCTTATGAAATGTTAAAAATTGTTAGAAAGGATACGAGTCGTTGAAAAGTTGGTTAGTCGAAAGAATGTAGCGATAGCGATAAGATCTTTGGTTGTTTTTAAGTTTAGAAATTGTTGAAGAATATAGTCGAGAGTGATGGCCTACAGAAGAATTATTACATCTGAAATATAATCGATCTACAGTTTAAATATAATATATATTCGATGTTACATCTTAATATATCGTATATAATATAATATATTAGATCCATTGTGTGTAATATGATCTACATCTTAAATATAATATAAATCCAAAGATGAATCGACATAAATCTGCGAAAGTATTAAAATTAAAATTAATTGCAGAAATTAAAATTAAAACAAAGGAAATAGCATCAATGTTGAGAATCATTAAAATTATTAGAAAGTATACGAGTAGCTGGAATGTTGATTAGCGAACGAATAATTTGGCGACAAGGATAGCTGTGAAATTGGGAAAGATTGTTTTGAAAAATGTTCTGGTGGTCTGGAAAATCTTCTCTAATTTGAGAAACTATTGGAGAAGATTGTACGAGAGGTTCGAGATCATTGGAAAGGATATACGAATGGCTGGAAAGTTGGTTAACTGTGAAAGTTGGAACGATAGAGTGATAGAATCGGTTTAACTCATTAGCATCGCGATTGTAGATCGCACGATTGGTCTCGTATCATCAAAGCCTATACTACCGATCGTCCGTAGTTCATCAAATCGTTCGTAATTTGTCCCGGTTTAAATATTTATCATTCCCTATTAGTATTAATTGATAATAATGAAATATCAGAGTACAAAGGATAACATGCATTAATAAATATATTAATGGTATTAAATATTAATTATTAATATTATATGCTAATATTGGACATTAATAAATATAAAATTTCTAGTCAATCGTTCCGCATTCGGAATATATTCCGCTTCGTGATGCGAACGTTTTATTTCCATGGGTCTGTGACGCAGCCTTAACACCAAATTCGGAGTAAAAATTATACCAACCTTTGAAAGTTATCTGTAGAACAACTGATAGAGCTCGTTCTTTACATTTCCATAAGATGTTCGACGTTTTGATAAAAAGCACTTGACTAATTACGAAAGTAACGAAAAAAGAGAAAAAAGATATTTAAGAGAGATATTTCATAGAAAAATCAAGGAAATGATAGACGATGAGAATAACTGCTCTCTGACAGCGCACAAGATTGGACAAAATTCTCGTGTAGCGTTGGGCAACGAAATTACACGAAATTACACGACCATTTTGTTTAATCCATCTTCTAGACAACTGCCTATGGAAAACGAGTTTCACCGCGAATTTCACGGAGGAACTTTCGAAAAATCGATACGCTATGTATACACCGGCCAACGATCGGTAGAAAACTTAAAACCTATGATTTGCAAGTCTCCACCGGTGCATGAAACTCGTCCGAGCCACGAACCATCTATCCAGACCACGATCGATCGAACGGGCTCTACATATTCGCCGCGCATAACACACATTTCTCCTTTCTATATTATCTCAAACGTTCCTTTGCCTATCCCCAATAACGTTCGAAATCACGTTCGAGTTCACCGCAGCAGGGACCCGGGACGCTCGTGTCAACAATATCCGCCGAAAAATCTGGCTCGAAACTTTCATCGTCATATATTTTTCGCGCTCGGGATCACCTGCGGAATCGTTCCGGCAGATACAATATTTCTCGTTCGTGGCAGAAATTCCGAATAATTTCCTAGAGAAATGTCTCTTCCTATCGAAATTTTTTCTTTTCTCTCTCGCGGGTTATTCTGCCTGCCGCTCTCACACGCTTGAAATTGCACAGAAAGAAACACGAACTCGCACATGTGGCGTCGTTTAAAAAATGACCGATGATGTTCTTAGACAGTTGTTAAATATTAAAATAAAAATATATATAAAATTCAAAAATCTCCCTTTAACATATTAAAAACTGCTCGATTTTATTCTATGTTCGAATTAGCCACAGTTAAATGAGCTGAGACATATATCCTATTGTTTCATCAACCTGTCCTTTAAAAATTAAATTAAAGTCAATCTTAATAAATACGATAACGCGATATGATTTAGATTGTTGCAACGATTACCATCACATCAATTTGCCAGAAATCACTGATAACTTTAATTTGAATTTTGGCCAACGATAACAACTTGCCCTGAAACTCCTTGCCACATACACAAAAAACAGAGTACGTAGATCGTGAAGCGAGAGGGAACGTAAATCGTCGGTTTTCCGGAACAACAACGGAGGAATTTCCTCGTCGGAATCGGTCGGAGTCCCTGGAGAACAGCCTGGGCGAAATCCACCTGCCAGCGAAATCTTGTTATCGCGTTGCATTGCGTTACGAGTTACAACATTGCGGGTTCCATCCACGCGTGCGTGATTGCCGATGGCGTTTAGATGTCTCTTTCGCTTTTTACTGTATGCCAGACGGAGCGAAACAAACGGTGCCGCGCGATCGCCTCGCCATGTCTCGTCTCTTCTTGCTCTACGCCTGTTTGATTCCCCCCTTTTCTTCGCCAAGCCCCGCGAATCGGCTAACGCATTACTTCCTGCATCCATTCCCGGTGCTCGTTCACGGTGAACAGCTGTGTGAAATTAATTATTCACCGGCGGCATTGATGCGTATTCACGTCGCGCGCTATGCTCGGCTTCCGTCGCCTTCTCTATTTCTTTCTCCTCTTGTTCTTCTTCTACGTTTTTTCTTCTCTTTGACAAATTGGCGGCCACCAGATGGAGGACAACAACAGGTGAGGATGAGTCACAGTTCTTCTTCTGGTGGAAGAACAATTTTCTTTTTTTCAACTTGATAGATCGTCGATCGATTTCGAGAATGGCACTGAAATCGTGTTTTAATTTCTTTTTTTTTTTCCTTTCGCTTATTTCGCGATACACCATAAGTATTATGTAAAGTGCAAATGTATAAAATGAGGTTCCTTAATTTAATTTTCCCTGACGGTTTGGTTAGCAATTAAAAGTGACAATTAATTTTGGTAGGCATTTTTAAGAAGGATTGATTTAGTTACATTCAAAGAATTTACATATAAAGTGTCAATCTTCTTGGGAAAACGGAACAAAAATGTCAACTTTTTGATGAAAGATGTGCTAGATGTCCAATTAATTATACACGATAAAAATCAAAAACATTAACATAGACGCGTATTCATAGTACCTAAATTCTCTTTTATTCTTTTAATCCTCCTCTTTCTCGTCTTCTTCTTTAATTTTCTCATTCTTGTTCGTCCTCCTTTGAAACGAACCGAACTTTGGCCGATTCTCTTTCGAGGAAGAATCGAAGACTTGATGAATATCAATGGCGTTTAACGAGGATTTGTCTCGCCTGGTATTTGATAAATGAAAGTGCAATCTTCAATGGAGAGGGAGAGAGAGAAATTTTAGCATCGAGTCTCAATGGTTTTTGATTTCGAAATACATAGACTGCAACGATACACTTAGAACAACAAAGTATCGTACAAAATTTATTTCTCGGCGAAATTTATTTCTCGTCGGCATCGACCGAAAAAAGGATTTAATATGATACGCGATCTTCCGTCGGGCAATTTTCGCATAACATGCGCATAACGATTAATGGGAGCAAAGTTTAGACTACAAAGTTTGCCCGTGTTTTACGTGCTGTTGCGTTATAATGTGATACCACACACGTTGTAGTCAGATATTCCAACCGTTATATTCCGCTACTTTCGCGGAATTAAGCCCTGGGTTATTACCGTGAAATCCGATAAATATTTTTTGGTGTTCAACTTGCGCAGAAACATTCGAAATCAGCTGCAACTTTGCCAATTAAAATATACGTCGTAACTTATAGTCGTTTAAAATTTACAAGCTAAATGATATACCGTGGATATATTGAAGGAGAAATATATTGCGAACATATCGCGTGACAATTGAATTATTTTGTAAATAATAAAAAAAAAGGAAAAAATTTCGTCTTTTATACTTTCAGATTGTAAACGAATAATAACTCTATTTTTATTATCCTAAATGTAACTCAAATACAGCGTTGTTGCAATTCTTCAAAATTATCATATTGTTAAATCGTGATCATTTCGAATGAGCAACGATAGATTTAATTTTTGATAGTAATTTTTCGAAATTTACAGACTAAATAAGATACCATAAATATGGAAGAAAAATTAGCGCGGGATCATTTGCCAACAAGAATGAAAGATTGTGGCGATTAAATCGTTCCGTGACAACCGTGAGCTTTATTTACGTATTTCGGATTTCGTAGCACAATGTTACAATGTCGCGGAGTGTGCCGATGAACATCTGCCAGATTCTGCGTGCTTAAGAAATCGAAGACAATAAAGAAATAACAAGATCATTAATTTAACCGGCTGGATTATTAATGTTTCTCTTGGTGGATTTATTGCAGGGACCGCCACAACCTGGACAGCAAATTAAATTCACAGTCGGAGAATCCTGCGATAGGATCAAAGAGGAATTTAACTTCTTGCAGAACCAATGTCATGCGTAAGTGAGACACATCTTGTACCATAATTACTTGCGAATAATTCCTTGTCACGCCTCTTTAACGCGTTGTCATTGTTGTTCATCACTCGAACACACTGATTCGACTTTTTGGCTTACAAGTTGTATTACATAGCGATACAACGAATTGTATTTTATTTAATCGTACCGTGTAGGTTAAATGCATAGTTTATATTAACTAGAATTAGCAAAAATGGTCAAATTGACCAATTTGTAATTTTTGTTATTTTACACATGCAAAGCAATTTAGTATTTCTAGAGATTTAAACGATTTTTCGTGAAGTGTATAAATAAAAGCTCGTGTACTTCACGTTTTTTATTTTCTTTTATTTTACAACAGACCTCACAGATGGAAACTACGCCGGTAGTTCTAGCGTTAATAAACACATTGGAGAAATTATAAGTCACACGAAAGACTTACAAATATAGAATTCAGTTCGATTTATAATTTTATTTAACGAAAGAGAAACGGAGGAATCTCGGAACATCGCCGAAATGCTGCGAATCACGTCGTTGAACCAAGTAACGAGAATGAAGAATATCGCCAAGGACGGCGATAAGAATAAAAGAAAAGTGGGAAACAGAGGTACTTTCGGAGCAGTGATATTAAACTAGAGCCGCGGTAAAGGCGAAAGTTAATTACAACGGGGCGTAAGTAGAACATAAGAACAATCATCCGGAGAAATTCGACTGCAGGTCTTTGTACCCTTTGCCAAGTCACCTTATTACACTTCCCTTCCTTTCTTTTCTCTCTCTCTCTTCAAGTTCCAAGGGAATTAATATTAAAAAAGACGGGGGGGAGGGGCTAATCCTCCCCTCTCTCGACTCGAATAAGTTTATTAAATCGCGCGACCGAAAACAAAAAGAAGGATAGGAAGAAAGGGGGGAGAAAGAGAAAAAAGAAAAGAAAAAGAAAGGGGGGGGGCAAGAGTCGTAAAACGATTGAAGTCGAGAGCCGGGGCACCTGCTCATCAGCCCTTTCAGCTTCTCTCCTCGGGCTTCTCCTTTTGTCTGCAAGTTGCATACGTAGCCGGCAGCTACCCACCATCGCGCGGATCAGAGAAAGAGCCTGGGAATTCGTGCAGCTGCCTTGGCTACCTTGGCGTTTGCACGCGATACACAAAAGCCATAAGTGATTTACGACAACGTGGCTATTGGCAGACACGTAATGACACACCCGTGCACCGCGTAGCCACCGCGGAATACGAAATTAAGGAAGCCTCGATCTCGCTGCTGTTGCATTTTTCAGGCGTTCCGCCGATCGAAACTTTCATTGTTCGTACAAGCTGCAACTTCCCAGCCGGAAGTTTCCGAGTTCTTCTTTCCTTCCTTCTTTCTTTCACTTTCTTTCTCATTTTTCCTCCCCCTCGTTTCTTTCCTTTTTACTCTTTCCTCTTTGAAGTTGGCAAACGTACACGGCATTGTTCTCAGTCGATGACGCCCGGGTATAAGAGCAGTGCCACGCACAGACGATAGATCAAACGTTGCGCTCCAACTTTCTTTTTTTCGCCGCGAGAACGTACAACCTGTCCGGGCAGTAAGTGGTATATAACTCGGTATATAACCCAAGTGGTTCTGTATTAAAAAATGAATGGAAAGAGGGGGACGATGTGTTCGTTCGGTGTTTCAGAAAGTTTCGTTTTCGAGACTTTTCTGCTTCATTTCTCGAAGATAATCTGCGAAACTTCAATCGACATTTGTAGAATGACATACGATCAGAAACGTTTGCGTTGACAAAAATAATTTTTATGCATGTAGAAAAATATTTTTTTTATATCCTCATGCACGTAATTAACCTACGCCACTTTAGCACCTTAGAAAACGCATTATGTCTCCCGGACATTGTTATAATTAAAAATTATACTATACAGAATTTTGCAGAATTTTTGTTCAAACGAAACAAGACTTATCGATATAGAAAATGTTCCAACGTTGACTAAAACTGACCGTAAATCCTTTCCGACGTGCTTATACATCCTTGCCGATTTGTACCTGATCCTTGGCCAAAGTACTTTCTGACGACTCATACCTGACTATGTCAATTGTACGTCAAGGGTTTAAAGCCAGCCAGTCGATACAACAATCTAGTCATTACGATATAATTATCAGAATATTCTAACTAAATGTTTTTCACCGCATGGGGCAAACGTTTGTGCGACACGAGTCGATTTTAATTTACATTGTTTGGATTAGTCTCCGAACGTCTCTCCACGCGTGAACACTTTCAATAGGGAAGCAAAGCTATATTTGAACGTCGATCTAAATTTGCATACCATGCGTACATACGTGTGTGTTTCAACAGACGAAAATACCCGGTGACATTTCCATTCATCAACGTTAGAAATTGGCAATCGTTTTGATGTATAATTAACGGCACGTCTATGGGGGGGGAGGGGGAAGGGAGGAGGCACACGTGTAATCAAAGAACGTTTCGAGCTCGATGTTCTCAAGAACGGAGCTCCGCGTTCGCATTATCCTACTCTATATTTTTCATTTCAGTTTTTTTTTTTTTTTTTTTTTTTTTTTTTTTTTTTTTTTTTTTTTTTTTTTTTTTTTTGTTTGTTGCCACTTATTATCGGACATTCTGTGGTTTGGTAAAAAGAGAGCGTCTGTTGGAGAGAGCAGCGTAAATGGCTATCGCGTGTGCACGCAATTACGTATGCATAATCGACGACAATTAATATTAACATTATGCTAATAGAGACGGGCATAAAGATCGTGGAACGTTGCTCGAATTAGTGGATAATGCAACCGTGTGTGACACACACGTACTGTAGAAGCGTGCAGCTTAGCGAAATAACACTGGCAAACGATATTTCACGCCAGTTAAAACATTAGAGAGCGGATGTTTATGCAAACGTCGGTTGCCAAAGATCCTCAAAGAAAAACGTAATTTTATTAGTACACGTACTGTGCGAGTGGTATCAATTCCAGGCTAGAATATAAATATCTGCAGCAGTGTAAGTGCGCGTCTACTTTTTGAAAACACGTAGCTTCGTCCTATCGAACGATTTGCGGGACGAATTTTATCGATCTGCAGTTTAAAACATGGGCTATTTTTGACAAGGCAGGTCTGCATTGCCAGAAACAGGGCATTTTTCGCCAAAATTCTCGCGTAAAACTTTCCAATCAGATCGATTTCTCACTTTGTGTTTCATCGAGCGACGTGTGAAATAATTTTAACCAATTCGTCGGAAAATTTTAGATGTCGTTTCTCTGGAATGTAACATACGAGATGTTTCCGAGTAGAAACTTTGCAGATATACGCTGCTTATTATATCAACGACGTGATTCGTGAAAACTGAGAATCAACTTCTTCGCACGTTCTTTGGAATACTTTGTTGGTAAAAATCATGGAGTATCACGGGAGCCACACATTTTAATACATTAACACTAGAACTAGCACACCAGTCATTTCTGGTTTGATAACTTTATTTTAAAATTCCTACTTCATGTTACATTTTTTCTTCGCAATGATGTAATGATTTTTGCAGGGATAGCTAAAGGATTAATATAATGAACTTTAATTTTGTTTTATTCATTTAAAATAAAAGTAATTTTGTATCATGGCTACTTATACCAGTACCAATCATTTTCACTGGTTTTGGTAGAGATAACTGTCGGTAGTTCTAGTGTTAATCAGTATCTGTGTTGAAATATAACGCTAGAACTACCAGAGTGGTGAAAATGAACAGCACGTAATTTTTTTTTTTTTATTGAAATTTACTTGCACTTTCTTTCTCTGATACATACCGTTTTGCACTCGTGTTCCAGTGTTAACACTATCAAAATGATCAAAGTGGCCAATTTATAATTTTTGTTAGTTATTTCATAGACGCGAAACGTGTAAAGTGTATTTCTAAAGATTTCAATAATTTTTCGTAAAATGTACGAATAGAAGCTTGTATGCTCCATTATATTACAAAGTTTCTCTATCTTCTTTTTGTTTTATCTCTAGTGCCTCTGATGGAAATTTTATGCTTTGATCGTTGATAGTTCTAGTGTTAAGATACACCGTCATTTGACTACCACTCAACACACACACACACACACACACACACAGGAAAACATAGAGTCTGTAGACAAGATAAGAGAAACATAGGATAGTACTGAAATCATTTAATCTGTATGTATTCCCGTTTCTCTCTGTTCGCAGCTTGAAGCTCGAGTGCGAGAAATTGGCCACGGAGAAGATCGAGATTCAGCGACATTACGTGATGGTAAGGAATTACCATTCCGTAACACTAATTCCGGTTAAGTCCCGGTGCTTCCTTTCTCCCTCTGTCCCCTAAAGTTTCCCTGCTGTTTCCTTCTCGTTTCTCTCCCCCCCCTCCGTCTGCCTCTGTCTCTCGCCGGTTTTCCGTATCCAGGATAATCATGCTTGCTCGACCGCTAAACCACCTCGGCTTCTTAGCATTAATTGCATCCTCGCCGCACCGACTTTACATTGGCCTGTTACGCCGCGCACATTTCCCCCTTCTGTTCAGGTATAACAGCTACACGTACAGCCTCTCCAAGGCATACACACATACACAGACACGCACGCATGCACGCACGCACAAATACTAGCCACGTGTGCTCGTCCGTGTATTGTGTATCTGTATATTTATCTTGCGCACCTACTGTGCATAGCTAATGATTCCAAGAGAGGCCAGAGGTTCTCATTGGCTTCTCGAGGGCCATTTGATCGCGCGTGTATTTTAAAGCAGCCATTGGAAATTATTTTTTGCAGATCATCGTTTTGCAATTTTGTGAGAAAATTGGAGAAATTAGAGTTCTGTTCCTTTTTTTTTTTTTTTTTTTTTTTTTTTTTTTTGAAAGTTTNGGTATTCGTATGAACGAATCATCAGTCGATGATTCCTTATTTTTCATTTCACTCGTAGTGAGAAAGATTCGCGCCGCGAATCCGAAAACCGATTCGAGGCTTAGAATTCTTGGAAGTCCTTGGTAAAGTCTTGAATGACTTAGATATCTTGGATGCCTCGAAAGTCTCGGAAGTCTCGAGAGTCTCGAGATAGGTCTCGAAAGCGTGTTAAGTATTCAGTGTCTTACAAGCATTCACGAAGTGGTACGAGGTATTAATAAAAGTCGGAGACTTTCGATTTATTTCAGAGTGGAAAGACTTCGAAGACACACCGGCGACGAGATCCGAGCTTCGAAATTATTGAAATAACACTGAAAGCTGACTTGACTTTTTAGAGAAAATTCGTGAGCGTGTTGCACGGTGAAATTTTGAGACGAGCCTCGACCTTTGAAATTCATACTATGAATGATTCGAGCTATTCTATAATCGTGAGGTAGCAACTTTCCAAGTTGAAATTGTCATTCTTTCAAACACTTTCAAATTCATAATTTTATCGATATATTTTATATTTCAAGTTGTCAACAAATGTACCACACAAATTGTTGTGGTTGTGCAAAATAAATATGCAAAAATGTTACTGTAACGTAAATTTTATTTCATCAAAAAAAAAAAAGAAATATTTTTCTATACACATTTAATTTTTTAAACAACAAATATCATCACTTATATTCACTTTTGAAGATTACGCGCCGTAAAAGTGTTAACCTCTTAACATGAATTAACTTTGATTCACGTGAAAAATAACTAGTTTTCACAGTGGGGATTTTTTCCTTCGCAGTGAGAGGTTACATCATTACGCCTAAACCAACAAAGGAAAAGAAAAACTCTCCACTTGTTGACTATATTTATCTTGACAAATAAAATATCTTTATGTACATATTTAGCAAGTATATAAATTCCACTTCGACGTGGGAACGAAATATCACCGCACTTTGTTACTTTACAATTTAAAATCTCCATGGCATGAAAAATGGCAGATTGCAGTTAAGAGATATTTCGTTCTTACCCAGTTGACAGAGGTTGTGTCAACATGTCAAAACCTAAAGACGAGTCTGAACCTTCGAAATCGTGGGATTATCACCATGGAGGCACTATATAGTTTTGAGGAGCTTCCAAGTTGAAATTCGAACGCCTATTACTACGCTAGGTACTTACTTACCCATCTTCCCGGACAAAGGCTTAATGACAAAGTAATACAAGCTAGGCGAAGGCGCGCGAGCAATGCTGAAGGATAATGTAGTTGCCCTGGTTCGCTTGTACCCGAATGCTTTCCAACGATCGACCGCCGTAAACCAGTCTAATTATACCGATCCGCGTGTCCCGCGAGGAAATCCGAGCCGCGTTCGCTCGCCGCACGCAAGATGCGATTTATTGCCGGGCGTTTTCATGGTAAATGCCTCGCAGTTAACCCTCGTGAAATTGGACTGCGTGCGTGTGCGGGGGTTGCCAGGGCGGGGTGGGGGAGAAGGGAGAAGGGGTCTATGGAGAGTGGGGCGTGGTTGGAGTTTATTGTGGCCTCGGTGACATAATTAATTGACGCTGATATCGCCACTGTGTCCTCTATTTCCAGCGATGTGTAAAAAAAAAAAAAAAAAAAAGAAAAAA
>NIPQ01089909.1:15811-26764 GCA_002806875.1 Lepidotrigona ventralis hoosana
CAATTAATTCGCCCGTGTAATTACGGGGCTAATGGCCCGTAAAATTAAGAACCTGTACCTGGCTCTAGAGCGTGTTGCACGCGTTCTGCTACCCTTCCATTCCTCCCCTATCTCTCTCTCTCTCTCTCTCTCTCTTTCTCTGTCTCGTCTATGTTTGCCGTCTCTTTGTCTTTCATCCTCTATCTATTTCTGTCTTACTCGCCGCGCTCTCCGGCGGTGATAATTTCTCTCTCTGCTGCTCACACTCCAATTCGCTCCCTCGCGCAAAATCGTATATACACGTACGCAACGATCCTCGTCTCTCTCTCTTTCTCGAGTGCATTCGACTAGACTCGATTAAGTTTATCGCGATTAACGATAATTAATAACGCGTTACCGCGGAAAGTGCAGAGCCGCGTGCCGCGCGAGAGCGGCGGTGGGCGCAGATCTCGCGCGCCACTGCTCGGCTCGTTCCTCGAGATTAATGGTTAACCGGGGATGTTAATGACGCGGATGTGCAAGGAGGCGGCGACCTGTACCCTCGAGCAGGTGGTAGCGGCGCCCGTAAGAAGGCCAAAGGGGTAAAAAAAAAAAAAAAAAAAAAAAAAAAAAAAAAAAAAAAAAAAANAGGAAAACAAAGAAAAGGAGAAGGATGAGAGGGGGAGAGAGATAAAGGAAGAAAGGAGAGGGGAAAAAGGCGAGAGTCAGAGAGGAAGGAAAAGTAACAACGTAACTTCGAAATAACGAAGCAAGACACGGACAAATCTGGCAAATGATGTTAAATTGCCAGCAGCGAAGTGACGCCGCGCCAACGCGGAGGTTATATACCGACGGCGATGCTAAATGACCGCCGTCGAGCCTCGAGGAGTCGACTGTGTTAAGTAATGACGCTACAAAACGGTCTCTTCGGTAAAATGCTCGTTTGCCGCAATTATGACCGCCTCATCGCCGCTGCCCGGCTAACGACCCCGCTTCGGCCCTTGATAGCCGATGAAAGACACTTCGCATCGGGAGTTCTAGGAGTTCTCTTCCTCCTCGCGCTGTCGCAACGTGTTATTAACACTCGCTCGGAGCGAATCTCAGCCGCGTTTCCGTTCAACTGTCCGCGCGAGCATCAAACGCGAGTTTCTCGCGGCAATAATCAGCCGCGAAATTGCCGTAAACGACCGGGGTTGTCCCTCGAAGACAGATTTTTGCAACTCCTTCCAGCAGTCGTGCCTCCCGTTATTGTCTCGTTGAACCTTTTAGTCGGATTGTTTGCAAAGGTTAATTGCTCTCTGCCAGAGGAGAGGAGATTCCTGATTGCGAAGAAGAGAGCCAACGTTGTCCTATCAGATTTTCGTACACGATTTTAGCTTCCCGTTGTCGTTTGAATATTCCTAGTCTCTTAGGATGGTTGCAGTTTCGCGACATCGAGCATTTTGCTCTGACGATAGCCTCGCGAACGAAGGCATGAAATGTCTTTGGCCTTCGGTATTAGAAATTTGAATAAGGGAACAAGGGAAAGCGCACCGGTACCAGACATCAACTTATTGGCTAGCCTGTTATTTCCACCGAAAGCGTCAAAATGATGAAACGACTGTATAATAACGTTAGGCGTGATACTACGCATAATGGAGGGGCATATTTCTCAAATAACGGACCGTGTCTTAGTTCGCGCGATACTTCGTTCACGTAAATTTATCGGATTCGCGGAGATAAGTCTCGAAAAACTCATTTCTCACCTTCCGGCTCGGAACGTTCCGGGTCATCGTTGGCTAACACAGTTGAGAATTAATCATTCGAAAGTGTAATCCATGCTCTTGATGTGTGGTTATCTATTGAAAAATCCATCTTCTCTGTAATAGTTGATAATTTCAAATAGACCGCGGATTTTTATGCATTTTTAGATTTGCGTACAAATTTCGTTTCATATGTTTTGTATGAAATGTAATATTCTGTCAGGTTGGCCAACAAGTAACCGCAGAAGCAAACGAAAGGCGAATTTTTCACGAGAAACAAAGAACTTCTAACCAGACTATTTATTGTCCATTTTGTTCGATTATCTTTTGCCATCTTTCAGTCAGCTTCAAAGTTCTTGCCTTTTCTGCCGTCGAGTTTGATTTCCCACTTTGAAATGCCGAGCAAGCAATCGTTAACGAAAATCGTTCTTTCTAAAACAAGCTTGAATGCTATGAGGTTAAGTTGAAGTAAAATGAAGCTAATTCAAGTTACGTACGTGTGTCTGTCTATTGGGAAAAAAGGCAATTATTTTTTGACCAATCCGGTATTTGATAATATGTTTTTTTTTTATATATTTTGCTTCCTTTGTTCCAAATCCGTTCTAGAAACAGAAGTTTTCGCATATTACTACAAGCCAGCAATTAATCTTCTCTGTTGCAGTATTACGAGATGTCGTACGGCCTAAACGTGGAGATGCACAAACAGGTAAGTTGTGTTCCAACTTCGCTTGCCGTACAGTCTCTCGCCACGTACGAGATGTGTGCATTGTCTCGGTGTGTGAGATTCGCGAGCCGACCGATCGAAACGCGAAACGCGATTCGCGTGTACCTCGCTCGCTCGCGCTCCCTTCTTCTCTGCGCCATCGCGCGACGACACTCTTCCTTCGGCTCGAGAGGACCCGCCGCGCCGCGTCGTTTAAACGTCGCGTGTTTGCCGATGTCATTAAATGGGATAAGTTTGTCCCGTGTACACGGCCGAATAAACATTTGCCGCGCGATGACTCGGCGACACACAAGGCTCTCCCTTCCCCCGAGAGAGTTGCAGCCGTTGCTTTCGATTCCGCTTTGTCAGTCGCTGTACCGAGAAGACGCGCGCGCGTATCGATAAACTGGTAGCCCGTACACGGGTCAACGTGTTCACCTTTCTTTAAAGGAATTCGTAGCTTTGCCACGGGGGAGGGGGGATCCATCGATCGGTAAATACGCGCACTGTTCGAGGGAACAGGCCTGTCGAGAAAAATTCGAGAAATCTGAAGTCGGGTAGGAAATTTTCTCGGTATTTCTTGATTATTTCGAACTGAAGATCGACTGCGGAATCAATATTTGTAGACACTTGGTGAAAATTGGTCAATCGATTAATTGTAGAATTTAATGTGTTTTAAACATTACATGTAGTTGGAATTAAAAGTGGAAAGTTATTTCAAGTTAAAGTTAAAATCAGCAGGTAATGATTTCTTTGCTGGGTATTTCTTAATTATTTTAAATAAGATTGACTGTGAAATTAATATTTGCATATTGACAATTAGGGGTAATTAATCGACTAGTTAGAATTAATAATTAAAAGTTGTTTCACGAGTGACGAAACAAAAATGTACAAGAATTGGTAGAAAATCAGCAGAATCAACAATTATAATAAGGATTTGTTTTCTTTTTAATTTTTAATTCTTTTTTAAAAGAGTCATCGGATATGAATTAAATTCCTTTGAAATATAATAAAGAGCATAACCATACCAATGACAATAAAACATTAGTCGATAATTTAAACTAACGTAATTTCGTTGAAAAAATATCACATAACGAGTTAATAACGTGAAGCCTCTACTTTGACAGCCGTGAGTTCATTTTTTTCGAACCATCCGATGAATGGAAAAATGAGATACTTTTTTCTTAAAAATTGCAAAAATTTTTTTCTCGTAATAGATTCATCATTTTAATGATTGAAATCTTCACTCAATAATGCTGCTTTAAAACTTTTAAGAAAATCTCAACATTTCTAATCTAATCTATTGTCAATGTTTCAAATTCAATAAAATGGTACACCGAGTTTTAAAGGCTTGCTGTGAAGAAAACTTCAATCTTCAAGGCCGTATGAAAAAATTCTTGAAACGTTTTACAATTGTTTAGGAAAAATCCTCATTTTTTTATGANCAAAAAAAAAAAAAAAAAAAAAAAACCAACCCAAATTGGTCCAACTTTGCTCGTTCAATTTCAGTTGATACTTCGCTTAACCCCACCGTTGCACTTTTTCGCAAATAAATGCCAAATTTATTGTATTTCGCACTAACAAGTAACGTACCAATGTTCCTATTTGAGGGGAAATGAATGACATGAACTTGATAATAATTTGTAAATGTGTATCAACGCTATTAAAAAAATTTGGTCCTTAATGTTAGGTTAAGTTGAAACTTAAATTGAAAGTATTGAGCTACGAATGTTTTCTCATTGTTTTAATATTTCAACCGATCTAAGCTAATCTCAAAAAAGCGTGTCGTAACAACACGATAATATCATTCTTTTTTTTTTATTAAAACAATTTAATTTCCACGAGAAAATTATTGTTGAATTATTAATAAATTTATCTGAAACCGACGTCAAACTTAATTTCCACGCCTGATATTATTAATCGTCCGAGTTTCCGCGAGGGATTCCACCAGGTTCTTCTTTTGCGCCGCCTGTTAGATATTTATCGCGAATGGACGATGTTGCTCATTAACGAGCGTTTGCTATTGTTTCTTTTTCAGGCGGAAATATCGAAGAGACTGAACGCTATCATCGGGCAGATCCTGCCCTTTCTATCTCAGGAGCATCAACAGCAAGTCGCAACTGCTGTTGATAGGGCGAAACAGGTCACGATGACGGAGCTGAACTCCATAATTGGGGTAAGTGCGCGTCATGCTTCGTAATTGACTAATTTTCCAACGAACCAGAGGAGAGGAGGTTGTTCGATCGGCATTACGCGTCAGGATATCGCAACAGGTGCATCGTGAAATTACGCGCCTCCGTCGCTGAAAAGGTTTGCCAATTTATTTTGACAATTCGTCGCGCAAAAGCTTCTTCCACCCTGTCGCCAACGCGATAATTGGAAACGGAAGTTTAAAGATCATCTCTTCGAGTGAGATCGGTTTGTTATGAATTTTTCATTTTGTTAACCTTTGTCTTTCGTTACGAAAAAAAAAAAGGTACATATTTTTTTTTAAATTTTCTGCCTCAAGAAAAGTGTAAGATCTGTTTTATAAAGTATCGATGTTATTATAATTTTGTAAACATCTCAATAATTTCTCTACGTATTAACAATATACGTTTGCATTTCAATTTTTGAAATAATTAATCAATAGTTAATCTAGTTTATTTCGACAATTCTCTGTTCAACACGCTCGTGCATTCACCGTGTACAAAATATTGTTCGAAGTATTCAGTCGGGAAAATAAATCGACATTCGTCCCATGAAAGTACATTTATACAGTCTTGATCTCATTACTTCAAAAAACGAATCTTTTTATATTTTCATCTTAATTTATCTTTCGCGTGCTTGCACGAGAAGTAATTTATGGACACAAAATTTCTACTATCTTCGCGAAGTGTCGCATGTTGCATTTAGAGGCCGCGACACGACCTCCCCGATAGTTCGGCGAGCAAAAAAAAAAAAAAGGGGTGGAGGGTGGGTGCACGAAAACCTACTGCAGCAGGCAAAACACGCGACCGGTCGTTTATTCGGCGAGCGGGTAATTTAAGATCGTTAAGTCGGGTGAATCCATTACCTGTCTTGGACGTTTGCAGTTTTTTCTTTTTTCTTTTTTTTTTTCCCTCGCGACAAGAGACAAGATCGCGCACAATGCCGAGCTTCAATTTGACTACACGTGTAACAGTCCGTCGGATTGTATGCGTATTCACGTGCACGCGTCGGGAAGGAAAATAGGGTGTAGGCGCACGGCTGCGTCGTTTCTTCGCGTCTCGTGTACGACAGACTTCCGGTGGGAAACGTTTTTCTCATACTCATGGGCTGCGAGCGCACGGGTGATAGCAGGGTCGACGAATGCGAAATTGGCATTCGGCCGTCGCGGCACGTATAATTGAGTTCCGAGTCGGTTCTCTCGTGTGCACGACTTGAATAATTCCCGATCGCCTAAACGAATGCACGGCCCTCGTCGTCACGTCGTCCACCGGCACGCTTGAATTATTCTTTCTGCACGCGCCGCCGCTCCGTTTCAGAAGTGCGCGACGACATTTGGTAATTTTATATATACATACGAATTATAAATATACAAGAGATATGAAGATTCTTTTACATGTTAAAGTAATTTCATTTAACACTGGGACAAAACACGACGACAAAGAAATTATACCCGAAAGATTGGAGTGCAAGGAATGGGAGAAACCTTCATTCGTATTGAACGTTTTTTGCAAAAGTCGTTCAAAATTCAACGTTGTAAATCTGTAGAATTATTCTGAAAAGAAAAAAAATTATAAATTGATCGTTTTGACCTGCGTTTAATACAGTCGTAGTTAATGCTTGCCCGTTTTCAATAGAAATTGACATTGATTATTGGAACATTTTTCTGAGTCGCTTACACGAATCAGATTAATCTTTATCGAATTGTTTGACGAATCAGCAACATGCATTTAACGAACTGAGCCATATCGGTAATTACAGCGAGCAGTGAAAATTAAAGAGTTGAAAGAGAAACATTTTTATTACCAAAAAAAAGACGCTTGACTTCTCTTTTCAATGTCCGATTTCAACATCTTTATCCACTTTTTCTTTTTCTTTTTCTTTTTTTTTGGCCATCAAGAGATTTACCATGTTATTACGGGCCGCAAGAACCAACTCGCCGAGAGAGAAAAATAAAGAAAAAAAGACAGAAAGAAAGAAAGAAAGAAAGAAAGAAAAGGAACGGTTATCTGCCGCAATCGGTACGGACAAAATCAGAGACGGTCGGTACGGGGCTGTCCTCGATTTAACGAGCGCGCAGGCCTGACCGCTACAAATCGTCCGATTGAGGTCGTGACACAAACCGCAATCTGCAGTTGCGTAATACGCGTCATCGGCATGTGGGGACATAATCAGCGCGTGCACTCAGCGCCGGCTAGTGGCTAGTACAAGGCGAAGCCGGCAGCGTTACACACGTGCACGTGCACTGCTCTCGTTCGCACATACGGGTTGCTGTCTGCTGATATAGCCACCAAGGGTAGACCGTGTTCGTACGTTCGCTATTTCTCGGTGGCCGGTTTCCTAGGGTTGGAAACAGGCTAAATAAAGGCGAGGAGAGGGAAACTGAGCGAGATGGAAAAAGACACGGGTACACACACGTACCTATATATCTATATGACATGCATATAGAAAAGGATAAGCGCGGCAAAGACCAACGCGCGGCAGAAAGGCGCGAGAGGAGGAGAGACAGAGGGATGGGTGGATAGAGAGAGAACACGGAGAGCAAGAGGGGCCAAAGGCTGAAGGGACGACAGAGGCAAATAGACATAAGCGCCAACCCCCATGAATATGTATTACTCGGTAAACAGGGGTTGAATCAATATTTCGTTTAATAACACTGCACGCTGGAACGCAATTCTCCCTGCCCTGTTTCTACCTCTCTCCCTTCCACTTCTCGGTTCCTCGTTCTCCTTTGTACCTGATTGGACCTCTCTGTTTCACCCTGTCTCGTTCGGCCACTCGCTCGTTGCCTCTTCTTCTTGCGCACCTTCCCTCCACGCACAGAGAGACAGACAGCAGAGAATAGCCAGCCAACCCTACTACCCCTCCTCCCTCACCCTACACAGCCAGCCAGCTAGCCAAAACGGGGGTATGCATTTGTACAAGCGCGCAGAGGATATTCCCTGACACGTATTTAAACGCACAGGTATGGACGAGTCGCACCTCGGGCAACGCGCCATGGTGCCGGACCCGATCCTCCCCTCAGGCACCAGGCCAGCCAACCCTCCTCTGCTCAACCACCCTCCCTTTCCGCGTATTATTCACGCCGCGTTAAACCTCGTTTGGGACTATTACGTTTCGTTTGCCGCGCTGCACGAACGACGACGCCGGCCCTTCCTCCCTCCCTCCCTCCCTCCCTCCCTCTCTCACTGTCCGTTCTCTCTCCGTTGCTTCGAATACGAATTGAATACCGTAGGCCGGAGGAGAGAGGGTATGTGCTCCACGCTCAATTTTTCCCCTCCTCCTCACCCCCAAGCTATNAAAAAATAAAAAAAAAAAAAAGAAAAAGAAAAAGAAAAAAAGTTGTTGCGCGTCAAAAGCCCCTCGCCGGAAGTCGAGTGGCCGCAAGGCAAATTGCAAGCTACATCCGTGGAGTAGGTACACGTGCGTAGGGCGGCGCAAATACATCCCTAGGGGGTAAACTGTGCTGCGGTGAAGACCATACGAGGCCTGTATACACACACGCGAAGCCGTGCGACCCCTCCGGGGTCTCTCTTGGCCCATTCAGCGACAGTCCAGGAAAATAACTATCGTACACAATCGGCGCGTAGCCCGAGAGGGGTTATTTCGCATAATCCACCCTCGGTTCTACGAGAACCGTGTGTTACTTTCTCTCCCTTGGCCCCTGGCCCCCTGTCGCTCTTTCTCTCTTTCTCTCTTTGTCCGACCTCCCTCCGTCGATCCTAAATGCCTAAGTGAAATCCACGATAAGCATGATTCGCACACGTAACGAGTTTACCGGCCTCTGTTATCCCCTCTTGATCTTACGCTGCATTTCTCTCCTCTNACGAGTTTACCGGCCTCTGTTATCCCCTCTTGATCTTACGCTGCATTTCTCTCCTCTTCGCCTCCCTTGTTTTCTCTGTCTTTTTTCACCGAGGCTTTCGCTCTCGTGATCGTGTTCGTTGATTCATCCCCTCGTTTCACGTTTCTTCTTCGCGAAGCAGGGGAGCGGTAGCTCTTGGGACCCGGTGATGACCATCGCCACTGGCCTGCAAAGGCTCTCCAGCACAGATTCGTTTTCACCCCTTATTTCGGGGCGTATGACGTCAGCTTCGGTTCTCTCCCGGATGACATTTCATCCCGACGCCGATGGCGAGGAAACATACACCGGGGACTTCTGTTGTGCACTTCTGTGGCCCCGGTTATTAACGATAATTAAACCGCGGACTTTTTATGGACGGATTCAAGGGTGGAAAGTATGGCTGCACGGAATGAACGCGACATCTAAAAATAAGATGTAAAAAACCGTACTCGTTTTTCAATATTTTTTCAATATTGTTTCTCAATATTTTAACCCTTGTATCATCTGGCATAATTCATCTACGACGCATCGCTTCAAATAAAATGACACAGTATTGGAAATGATCATTCAAATGGCATTTAACGTGAAATTTTCTAATATGTATATCTCTAATATATAATTTAAAGCAATCGTCAACGTTGTGAGTTCGTTCGAACAAATATAGGATCAATCCCCGGAAAAAATAATATCCTCCGCCATTTTTTTTCAAACTTTCGTACGAAGCAATAGCAAGTTTATGCGAATCTAGCTTATGCAAATTATTCCAGCGAGTGTCAATTGACTCAGGACTGTCTATAGAAATTTCTTCTTCTGAAATTCTTTTGTTGTTCTCACGTCGTTATTATAGCTTTCACTCTAGGCGTTCTGCTGTTGGCTAGATTGAAATCATCTGGTTTGTGATGAAAGAAATTCAATTTTCGTTAATCGAACGATTATTTCTTCTGCGTTGCAGCAACAAAGGCCCGACATATCAAGACTGCTGCAGCAAATGCACGCTCAACAACTGCCACCGGGGACGGCGATCGGTGCTCATCCAGGACTACCCGGACTTCCGGGACTAGGACCAGCTGCTGGGCTTCCGGTGCCAACTTCCGCCTCCGCGGCACTTCTTGGCCTTGGCTTGACGCCGGGCGCCGCCACAGCACCGGGAACAACAGCCGCTCATCCATTGTCGATGTTGAGTAAACCGGAATTGCATCGCGGCCAACCCGATGATTTGAAAAGCAACGGCGGTGAGCATTTTTATACTTCTCCACGTTTCTTACGCTCCCTCTCCTCTCTTTTCAACGAAGCTTGTACGAGCACATTTTTTTTTTTAACCCTTTGACTCTCTTCGATGATCTCTTTCCATTTTTATCCTTTTCTTAGAGAAACAGAGAGAGAGGAGTTCTCCTTTATATATAGAAATTAGATGTCGACTCGTTTTGCAGTGTAAACTCGAGGATTCGCAATTTTTTTCTTTTTGACACAAGAAATATAGGAAGGTAGCGACACCTTTGCGCAGTTTTTTCTTGTCGCAAGCAGTTGAAATCTAGACTGTTGACGAAGTTAATGGGAAAACAAGACTAGAGAGAAACGCTGAATGGGAATTTACTTTTCCATGTTTCTACGAGGAATCGTACATCTCGTAACAAGAGTAATACGGTAAAGACGTGTCAATATCACCATAAAATATGCTTTCGATGAAACGAGACGATAAGCAGACCGCGCATTTTCGCGTCTCAGGTCCCAACGAACGTAGTCGAAGGGTTAATTATGACATAATACGTATCAAATCACACCTTATATATATATATATATATATATATATCCACCTTTTTTTATTACATGATTATTCTAAAAAAAAAAGAAAAATTTAATCCGCTCGGTTCACGTGTTAGTTAGGTTATGTAGCCACTCGAATCGCCGGCGCAATTCGCGGGCATGAAGACCGTCATTTAAAGCGGGGGAGGAGGGGCTTGAATCAAATTAGCGCCAGTTAATTTCCACGCTTCCTTTCACGACGCATTACATTCCCTTCACCCTGGCAGTAATTCCAAAAAACCGCAGAAGACCGGCCACGCGGCTTCCTCCCCCCCCCGGGTATACAGCCCTCCGCGCTTCCCAACGCGCTCCCTTTCACGATCGAATTCCTGGCCGCTCCACGGGAATCGTAAAACCCCGGGAATACTCGTTATACGCATACCTTCCGCCCTTTCACACGATTTTAATTGCCACCTCTGTGGCAAGCGCGGCGGGAAAAGAAATTAACGAAATTCCGGCCTTTGGTCACGTTCGAGTGGCGCCGTGCCCCGATATATATCTATACATATACATACATACATACATACATACATATATATATATATATATATATACATACATACATACATATATACACAGACGTGCACGCGCGCTCGCGCAACAGCGAGTAGTTGCACGCTCCAAACGGTCCAGACCCATCGGGGGGATTTTTCTCTTTTTGTCACCATCATCCGTTTGATCCCGCTTTTGCGATACCTCGGACGGAAAAAAAAAAA
>NIPQ01089909.1:26804-36982 GCA_002806875.1 Lepidotrigona ventralis hoosana
GAGATTTTTTTTTTTCTGATTTTGAAGATGTAATCTTCCTTTCTTTCTCTCTCTCTCTCTCTCTCTCTCTCATTGACGAATGAGCAATTTTTTGAAACCAGAGCTTGATTTCACCTTCCTTCCTCTTTCTTTTTTTTCTTTTCTCTCTCGCTAAAGGTTTTCCAGTTTCAAGATTTTCTTAACTGCTGCGTCAATTTTGACTTGCCCCGTCCACATGGCCAGGCAGCAACGTGTTTCAGTGCTTGCAAAAGTTATCACGCGAGAGATGAATAAATTTGAAGAACTACGCGAGAACATTAGAAGTATCGTTTTTTTTCAACTGTGCGTCGAATCGCACACACGTAAACGAATCGATCCAACACTTTGGCACTTCGTTCGAGAACTAAACGCGAGACAAGAATTTCATCGATGATTCTGAACAGGATTGACAAACATGTGCATCCAAATACAAATTTCAACTTGTACTTTAACACAACGTTAAGTTGTGTCGCTTAACAACGTTAAGTCTCTACGCTTATATTCGAATATGCTTCCCTCCCCCACGAATAGAGTCGCATCATTTTGTGAGAATCATCGCGATATGATTGAAGATGCAAAGAAGAAATCTCCGTGTTTGTCAACAAATTTCAATTTTCTTTCCTCTCTCTCTCTCTCTCCCTCTCTCTCTCTCTCCGCAAGTTATTAAGAATACACACAGATGGTGTTGGTAAAATTATCTGTTTCACATCATTATACTTTTCAACTATTGCGCTCTCGTCGTCACAAATTTACAATGCAACTCCGTTTATGCGAACTTTCGACATATAGTTCACGTAATAGAGAATTCATCGATTCTCTCCTCTGCTAGAATCATTCAGGAAAGTGGATCCAATCAACGAGAGAGAGTTCATTTATCGATTAAAATTTGATTGAAAAAAAGAAATCGGGTTCGTACAAACATTCGGTGTTCTGCCATTATTTTACACTAGATGCTAGTTATTCTAGTGTTAACCGATAACACAAAGTTACGATAAAAGTGCAAACTTTGATTACGTCGGTTCTAAATGTTACGCACATATTTTCTATTTCGCTTTTTCATCTTCGTAAAATACACTCTCTTCTTTCTAACTGTGAAAATTTCATTTACAATTTAGGATTACAAGCTACTGCCAATTATCAGTCATCACACGCTCAGATAGACACGTTAGAAACTAATCTGAAAATTACACTAAACGAAACTGTTTGATCGTTGTGTGTTTGTCTCTAAACACTTTACTGGCGATTCGTTCGGCAGAAAGGTTCGAAACAAAGGTTTCGGTCGGTGTAAATCGAGCGAGAAACGGAACGAATCGGCTCGCGGGAACAAGAGTGGAGGAGGGCGAGATATATAACCGACCGGTGAAGAACGGATAGCATTAAAGTTACGAAAGTAATTACAGACGAATACTAGTTCTCGATTGTATCGAGCTTAGGGGATAAAGTCCCGCGTGCCGAGGCGTCTCTCTCTCTCTATCTATCTATCTATCTATCTCTTCGTGGCAGAAACTTTTCTTCTCGAAGCCGTAGCCGTAGGGATGAAAGAGGCCACGGTTCTTCGCCCGTAGAAAATGCAAGTAACGACCTTCTTCTCAGCGAGAACAGTCCCGAACCAGACCCAACGAACGAACGTGCGGAGCGCAGAGGTTCGAGATGAATAGAGAGAGAGAGAAAGAAAAAAAGGGAAAGAGAGGAGGTAGAAAGAAAAGAAAAGAAAAGGAAGGAGAAAAATAATGGAAAGAGCGGAGCACCCATGAAGAAGGAAGAGAGAAAGGGGAGAGATAGCAGCGTGTATTATAGGTTTGCCGAGCCTGTAATCATCGCGGGACCGCGAAACGCCCATCGACGCCCTCTCATTCTGCCTCTCGCCATTCTATTTTCCTCTCTCCTTATTCCACACCCATCCTCGGGCAGTTTTCTCTCGTTCTTTCGTCCTTGCCGCACGCTCTACTCGTGTGCATCGCCTCGTCCTGTTCCCTCTTGCATCTCTGCCGACTCTATAATCATTATCAACCTCATCCCAAAGCATCCTCTTCCATTTTTTCTCTCCCTTCCCTTTCGTTCCTCTTTTTTCTTTCATCCTCTCTCTCTCCCCCTCCCCCTCCTGCTGTCTCTTCCTTCTGCTCGTATCGCGCCGGTATCGTGCTTCCTTTAATTCTCTTTCTGTTGGGAGCCGCGCGCGTGTGCTATTCGCGGCCAGCCGGCCTCTCGCCTTCCTCCCCCTTGCTGCTTCCCTTGGATTTTAGCGTGGCCTCTCCATCGCCATCCTGGAATTCTATTAAGCTTCGTTACAAACTGGATCTGGCCATGCGGGATATAATCTGGACACGTCGCGTGCCGACAAGGGACACGGAATTTCCGTGGGAATGAGTTCCGAAGGTTACGCGCGAGAAAATTGGCTTAGGGTGAATTAGACTCGGGGCCCTCGTCCCGCAGACGCTATGATTGTTAGCGGGAATTCGGTTTGACCCTTTTGGACAAGTCGCCTCGGCGTTCCCCACCATTGCCTGTTAACCGTGACACGTGGATGTACTCCGAGCTGAAACTCGGATGTCCGTTTGCTCGATCGCAGCGAGTTTATTCGCGTGACGAGGAATTCACCGGGTAATTAAACCCGATGTGTTTCAGGGGGTGTTTCAGTTCGCAAGTTCATTGAATCCTGTGAAGATTCTGCGCGTCTGTAATTTCTTTTTTTTTTCTTTTTCAATGTTAACATCTACTCGGTCAGAGTTGGAATTTAATTTCTCGTGGTTATCGATGAACAAATTGTATTGTAATATTATATAAAAACGAACGATGCGCGGGATATAATTGACACCGAAGATTAACAAAACTAAATTGAAGACAATTCTTATGGTTATTAAAGAACAAATATTACATATATATATATATATATATATATATATATATATAAAGGTGCAGAATATCATTTAAAACAATGCGGAAGAATAAAATTGAGGATTAGTATCAAAATATGCACTCACTACATGTTCATGACGTTAAAATCGAAGACAGTTTTTTTTGGTCGTTGGAGATTAAATTGTACCGTAATATTACAAAAACGAACGATACGAAGGTAGAGAATATAATTCAAAATGATACGGAATATTAACAAATAACAGTGATTAACAGTTAACGGCGAAGAATAAAATCGAAGGTTAGAATCAAAATATATTTTTTTTTTTTGTTATTGAAGATTAAGTTGTATCGTAATATTACAAAAACGAACGATACGAAGGTAGAGAACATAATTTAAAGTAATACACAGAAGAGAGTCAGACTAAACAGATATACACGTATTTCGCGTGAAAATTGAAGACTTTCAAAGCGAATAGAAACTCCAAAACAAATGTCGAAGATCCGTATAAAAAGACGTGATGGAGGATTCTGTTCACGAACAATCAAGTCTCCCGAATCTGAAATTCGAAAATGAACAGATATCGAGAATTTGTGTAAAACGAGGGAGCTACTTCTCAGTGACAAAAAAAAAGAACAAAAAAAAAAAGAAAAGAAGGAAGAGAAGTATATAGGAAATATTATAGATCGCGTTGGAATATCATCGAGGGGATGATTAAATTATATTGCGCATATCAAAATCACGGAAAATCTCTCGAACGCAATTCCGTCTCGCGGATATAGTGATTTTATTCACCGTAACGTAAACCCCACTCAAAATCTACGTATCGGGGCTCGTCGTTCGGCTGTCACGGATGGAAAGTCGAAATCGATTATCGCGAACGGTCGCGTGACAATTGATAATAACCGTCGACGCGGGTAATTACGGTTTTGTCACGTTGATCGAACCGCAGGAAACACGTGGGTAATCCGTTGTTTCAGTCTATGCCGGTTGTCTGTTATTTAACCAGAGATTAACGGCTGTGTAAACGTGCGCTACTGCTCGGATAGAAAACCGTATCAACTTCGTTCGTTCTTATCGTCTCGTTCCTATTTAGCAAGTTGATCTTACCACGCTGTGGCTCCAAAAATCTTCAATCTTGTTGTGTCGAAGTGCTCGTATATAATGGCTGAAACCACGTGAAAATTCCTTTTATAAATATATATTACGCGTGTTATTTAGAAAGGATAAAGGAAGCACTTTCGTGAAGTACAGTGGATTTAAAAATGTACGTAGAAGTGATTGTTTATAGTATAACGCGAAATTATTATATTTTGCAGAGGTTGTGAAGTTCATAACGTTCGTTGTGTCCTAACGTTGAGGCCATTTTGTACGTTCATAATATTTTCTAACTACATTTATGTGGTATGCGTGTAACATTTATATACGTTTTCAAATTTTTGTTAGCAAAACGAAAGTATTTCAGAGAGGCGGCTGCTAAAAATTCCTCGCAAATATTTAATTTTCATCATACGGTTACAATAAAGAATTTCTAAATACGATTTTATAATATCGTGAAAATTTTGTTTAAAAACGCAGTTTCGTCGGTGGATAATTTAAATTGAAATTGGAATATCGCTGTGGTCGAAACTTTTCAACAGCCTCTATATATTCTGTAAAATAATGCCTGTGTGAAAATTTTCTACGATTGAAATGTCACTTGAGAAATGTGTTTCATTCTCTTTCTTTCTTTCTTCTCTCCCTCCCCAACCTTTTCGCTTGCTCGAGCCCCAAAGATACGATCGAAACGCGACCATCGATAACAATCTCGCGTGCCATTTTATGGCGCGTTATTCGAAACGAGCGAGTGAGTACGCGCCGCGAGAGCCGTAATTTTCGTCACGTTACAGAGAAGCTCGATATCGCCCGGTGATAAATACAGTCGTCCACGTACACCGCAGGAGACGCACCATTCCCATCATTCTCAGAATCACCATGACCATCCCATGCACATCAAAAAGATGAAGAAGGAGCAGGACAAGGACATCGGTCACGTAAGTGTTTGCGCTGCGTTATTCTTCTTGCCCGAGCCAAGACCATTCTCAGCTGCTTTTTTCTTTTTTTCTTTTTTTTTTTTTCGACCCAGTTTCGCTCGCGTTTCTTCAGAAAAACATTGTGATTCTAAGGGAAATGGAGTTGGGAGTCGGGAGAAATGAAAAATATACATAGGACAAAGAACACGTCGGAGCGATTTGTTGAAACTGTGTATTACCTCCGTACGTTGAAACACTGGTTGCTTTTTGCTCGAAGAATTTCTTGCTTTGAAGTCTCGATCAATCGCGGTTCCCAAATTTGTAGCGTTTGTCACAACATTTTGAAAACGAGATCACGCAATTCTTTTTTCGATTAAATGGATTTTACATTCGAATTCCGCAAAAAAAATGGAATGGTTGACATTTTTCATTCTTTTTTTTTTATTTTTTTATTTGAATTTTAATTTCAATAGGGAAAACGAGTTTGTTTGATCTATCTAGATCAGAATCTATGCAACTACTTTTACGCAGATTTCTGTTCCCGGAATTTTGTTTCAGTCGAATCACGAAGAATGTGAATCGTTGTTCCTTCGCCTATCGCGACAATCGGTCGAGTATATCTAATTTCGAATCGTTTATCAAACGATCGTAAAGTTACGAGTTAATTAGCTGACGAAATTGGCATCAGATATCGTTATAATTCCAATGCTAATAAGGCACGAAGGAAACGTTGAACCGTGATTGAGACTCCAAACAAGATAACACCGATTAGCCACGCCAATATGTGACTCAAATACAAATCGTGCGAAGTTCAAACACATTTCAGCACGAACAACAAACTTTCGACGAGTTTCTTGATAAAACGGAAAAGAACATGCGTCGCATTAATTTTCCGCCAGACATGTGAGTTGTATTAAAAGATCACTTTAATAGACTCAATTCACTATACATGTCTCTATTCACACATATATATTTTTTAATTATTAATCCCTGAAGTCAATTTTTATTACAACATCATGTATGCAGACAGTATATTAATTCGTCAAATTCGTATGAATCTTTTCACTTAGTCGATTATTAGTCTGTAAAATCAATTTTTATTACAACGTTACATTTTTATTAATCCGACGAATTAATATACTGTTTGCACATATGATATCGTAATAAAAACAGTATATAAATTCATCTTTTTACTTGACAATCGATGCAATAGAACGATCATTTATATTGATACATTTGTACCGACACAATGGAGAAGCACGCTTTTTTGTATGAATATCTACGAACATCCTGTTTTTCTACATTCGAGTATTAAAAGACACGTAAATGTGTTGAAAAAAAAAAAAATTTAAGACGTGTGTTAGAGACATGTATTAAGAACGTGAATCCTCAATTTCATATGTATACGTTCATCTGTACTAAAGAACAGTGCTAAAAGACACGTAAATATATAAAAAAAAAAGAAAAAGTATTAAAGACGTATATTAATACCTTGACCGCCGCGTCAAGTTTCTGTCGAAAATTTTTAAATCTTAAGGCAAGAAGTAATAGTAAATGATATTTAGTAGGAAAAAAGGAGTTTCCAATAGTAAATAATTTTTTAATCAACTCAAAATTAAATTCGATATCAAATGACGATACAACAATAATATAGTCAATTTTTAAAATTTTTTTAGTTTGAAGTAGTCATAATTACATTATATACACTACTATGATAGTTATTTGTGATATATTGGGAAAATTATAATTATGGGACACGTAGATATGTTGAAAAAAAAAAAGTATTAAGAATCCTGAACGTTGAAAACCGCGATTGTTAATAAAAAAAAAAAACGGAGGCGGAGCGAGAAAATAACCTGTCGATTTCCACCCCCCCGTGTTTGTAGAGTGACGGCGAAAAGAGCGATCAGGATCTGGTGGTGGACGACGCGAGCGAAGGGCCGACGAGCCCGGTTGTAAACGGGACGACGTCGCCTCGAGAGAACGGGCTGGACAAAGTGGCACCAATCGGCACCGGCGTGCAGACGAAGAAAGATGTGCCGCCACACTCGCCGCGAAGCGGGACCAGCAGCAACGCGAGCACACCCTCGGCGAAAAAGATGGAGGAACGTGAGAAGCCGACGACACCGATCTCGAAGCCTCTGACACCGACCTCGGGCTCGGCGATCAGCGGCGGTTTGAAGCCATCGGGGTCGGCGAAGCTACTTCAGGGACCGCCGCCTCCAGGCGTACCGAGCGCGTATCCGCCGCACTACGCTCCCGGGCCACCGCCTCACCATCTGGCACCACCCGGCCAGCATCCTCACGTCGACATGATGGGCTACAATGGATACGTGGCGCCTAGAGCACCACCTTCGCTCCAACAGCTCTACGATCCCCACGTGGCTATGAGAGCTCCGATGGGATCGGTCGGAGTGCCCGGAGGCAAACCGTAAGTGGACACATGCACACTACTTTCTACTTATGGCGTACGGAATATCGATTCGTTCGAACAGTCATTGCGCGGATTTCTGTCACAGGGGAATCAACCTTCTAACGTTGATGATAATTTATGTTATTGATCTATGAGCTGTAAATAATTAAATCGGACGGGTTCCATTCCTATGTAAATTTTTACGATGATCTTGATTTTTCATAGATTTTGTTTGTTATTTTTCCACGGATTTAAATTGTACTCGTTTGTATTTTCGCGAGATTTTATTCATCATTTTCGTGGATTTGAATTATATTGATATCACAATGATGATTGATCAAATGGGTTCTTATTTCTAAATTTGTAAATTTATTTGTATTTTTGTGAGTGTTCAGGAAAGACGTCTGATGTTAATGATTTAGATTTTGTTCATCACTTTCGTGCACATGAATCATGTTAATATTACAACAGTTAGGTGGATTTGACAATAACTTTCATAGCTTCAAATGGCGACCATATGTCGATTATAAAATTTAGTAGGATTGAAATATAACTTCTGGTACAATATGCAAACGTTGACGAAGTAATTAGCTTTACGTTTGAGTACACTGTAGATTTTTATGTAAATATATATTTTTATCAAGCCAAGAGTGGATTATTTTATTTCCGAATATTCTGAATATTCTATTTTGTGTCTGAAAAAGTCTAGTCCCCGCAGTCTAGTTGTAACAAATATTTGAATATTTTATAAACAATCTCTTCCCATTAAAACAAGTTAAAATCTTTGCACAAATTTCGACGTGAAGAGGTGGAATGAAACTTAGAGCAGGTAAAACCAAAATGACACGGAGCTGTTTACCTTCGAGGTAGATTGTAAAAATTCGACAGAGTGTTTCGCGATAAGATAATTCGACCAAATCTCCTTAAGCATTTAATCTAGGGGATATTAAGAGAAAATATTTGACACAATTACTCGTCGTCATGTCGTAATAATAATCTTTTCGATCAATAAACCACTCGAAATCGTACATTGGAAGTTTCCAGCTGTCAATTTTCAATTTACGCTTCTCCGTTTGTATTTTTGTAAAAAAAAAAGAAAAAAAAAAGAAAAAAATTTCCTTTCTTTTCACACATTCCTTGGCGAGCAAGCTGTATAAAATTGACGCACATACATTTTTAAATGAAAGATCGAACATATCCATATACAATACGGTTTTGTTAATGTTGTTTGATATTCGGTTTGCTTGCCAGCCAGCCGGCTCGTTATCTACGCTGTTCTGTTTGCTATGAAAATTTACCAATCCGGTTGTTTATTGTAGCGGACGGACGGTTAAAATACGATGCGCTATCGATATTTTTATTTTAATGCAGATGTCAGTGCCGCCAGAGATTAATGTTCAAGATAAAGATTGATAGAATGCGAAATTTTGTGTGCAGAATAGTGTGTGCACAGCCTATTTACGAAACGCGTTTAATACACTTATGCTTGAGAACGAGAAGATCAATATTTCTTGGACGTAAGCAGCATTTCATTTGCCTAACAGGGGATAATATACGAGGATGAAATCTGAGAACAATTGTTCATCTGAGAAATCTAGAAACAATTGTTAGTGTTGAAGCTCACAATCAGATAGATTCGTGAAATGAAAAAAGAAAAAAAACCGTGCTGGAAGCGTCCTCCATCAAATCGCGAGGTGGTTGTAACAATTGTAATCAAAATATACAAAAAAAAAAAGAAAAATTGAAATGTTAGACTTCTTATTAGCAGGACGAACTGATTCGGTAAATTCAGAATTTTGTGACTAAAGGTACGCCACTTTTTCATGCTGATAAGAAGTCTTAACGGCTCGATCATGGTTGAAACCTTTTACTGTCATCTTCGGTCGACGACCTGTTTTGTTTAACGTCTCCAAAGACGGTTGACCTCGTGATCCACTACGCAACGTGAATATTTGAAAATTAACGCTATCCAGATCCTGGCGATCGAATTACCACAATCAATTTGATTGGTAATCAAGTGGAAGTCTATAAAAACGTTAGATATACACGGATATGCGTTAGACGTGATGATAGACACCGTTCTGCTTTAAATTCGACCATTAATTATTCGGCCATTAATTATGGCGAACGTCCCATTTAACGTGTCTGCACGAAATTAAGTTTGNCGTGTCAGCGAGCGGAACAGCGAATGGATGGTTTGGCAGGCGCGTGTTCACCGCACGAGTCGCATTTTTCTGGATGTTTCAGCGCGTACAGCTTCCACGTGTCGAGCGAGGGCCAGATGCAGCCGGTACCCTTCCCACCGGATGCGCTCAGCGGACAAGGGATACCGCGTCATGCGCGGCAAATTAATACCCTCAGCCACGGGGAGGTCGTGTGCGCTGTCACGATCTCCAATCCGACCAAATATGTGTACACCGGCGGCAAGGGGTGCGTCAAGGTCTGGGACATTGGTCAAGCAGGCACAGGAAGTACCAAGTCCGTCTCCCAGCTCGACTGCCTACAGCCTGACAACTATATCAGGTCGTATTTCCTTTTTTCCTTTTTTCAACATCTTCTAATTTTTCTTCAAAATGATGTTTCCAAGCAGGCACAGGAAGTACCAAGTCCGTCTCCCAGCTCGACTGCCTACAGCCTGACAACTATATCAGGTCGTATTTCCTTTTTTCCTTTTTTCAACATCTTCTAATTTTTCTTCAAAATGATGTTTCCATCAATTGGTAAAAGCCAAGTTTATGAACGAACTATTCTTGATTATTAGAACTGAAATTAAGCGGTTCCATCGGTGCATAAAGTTCCCATCGAAGCGACATTAAAGCAGAAAATCTTCGCGATAGATACATTTTTTTTTTTTTTTTAATTTTTAAAGACGTTTCGCGTC